>JARHVA010001663.1:3130000-3223309 GCA_037957365.1 Torreya grandis
AAGTATAAGAGTGATGTCTTTTCTCACTTCATATTCTTTAAGGCTTTGGTTAAGAAATAGTCATTGATTTGCATCAAGAAGATTCATACAGATAATGGGGGGAGTACTTTAGTTGAGAGTTTATAATTTTTTGGTAGTCCATGGTATTATTAACCACCATTATAATGCACATAATCCATTACAAAATGGCTTAGTAAAAAGGAAGAACCAAACTCTAAAGGATATGTATAATTGCATGATGCATTCATAGGATTTACCTCATATCTATTAGGTAAAATTAGTTAATTGTGAAAATTACATTCATAACTACACACAACATCGAGCACTTGAGAATATGACTCCAAAGGAGGCTTGGTCTAGAACCAAGCTTGATGTCTAATTTTTATGAGTCTTTGGGAACCTTAATTGGGTTTTTATAACAAAGAATAAAAGGAAATCATTGGATAAGAAGATAAAATATTTGATTTTTTAGGGTATTAAAAGGACATGAGATATTATCATATTTTAAATCTTGATACTCATGATGTTTATTTTCAAACACATGTACAGTTTGATGAATACTTCACATCTCATGACTCTTCATCTTTTTCCATGCCTTCTTCTTTCAATGAGTCAACTCCTCTCGAGGATCCCTTATTTAAGGAGTTAATTTAGGAGATTCTTGAGGAGGTTATAAAGGATGAGGATATTATTCACATTGATGTGACTACTATGCCTAGGTGGGCTTGTATTACAATTTTTGAAGAAACATCTTTCATTTAGGATCTTCCACCTACTCTACATCATTACGCACATTCTACAGGTACTAGGCTTTTGTTTCAAGAATTCTTTGGGGATTCATAATTTTTCATAGGATCATGGGATATAGGAGTGGGATGATGTGATGATAGATAAGTATTATTCATTGATGAATAATCACACTTGGGATTTGGTCACTCTTCCTAAGGGAATAAATTTAGCTAGGTGATAATGGAATTATCACACTAATTATGAAATTGATGGATTAATTGACAATTATAACGTGCATCTTGTTATAAATGGATTATTTAAATTCAATGGTATTGACTAATCTAGGACTTCTGTGATTATTACCAAGATGTATTCTATTCATCTTGTACTTTCTCTTACTATATCATAGGGTTGGCTAGTATATTAGATGGATGTTAAGAGTGATTTATTGCATGGAAACTTTCATGTTCATGATTATATATATATATATATATATATGGAGAATATTTTTGGTTTTATTCATGATTATTCTCTTGTTTATCAACTTTGGAGGTCTCTTTATGGTCTCAAATAGGCCCTTTGAGCTTAGTATAAGAATAAGGATTCATTTCTTCTCTCCACTAGCTTTGTTCACTGCCACTCTAATCCCATAGTGTATATTCAATGTATTAGGGAGGACATTTTTATTCTATTCTTGTATTTTGATGATATGTTTCTCACAAAAAACTCCTCATCTCAGATTTAGTCTATCCAATAGGCACTTTCAACATAGTTTGGCATGACATATCTTGGCCCTATATATTAATTTCTCAGTTTGAAAATTTCATAGTTAGATACAGGGATCTATTTGAGTTAATCACACTTGATTTTCTTCAACATTTTGTCATGGCTGATTACAAGACAAGTCCTTCTCCTTTTTAGTTTGGAGTGACTCTCACTACCTCTTATACTACTCCACTTTGTGATCCTACATTGTATAGACAAATGGTGAGAGTCTTATGTATTTGACCCATACTCACCCTGATATTTTATTTGTAGTTAGGATTGTATATAGGTTTGTGCATGACCGTCATGATAGTCATTGATAGGATACCAAGAGGATTTTGAAATACTTACAAGGAACTACTCATTTTGGATTACACTACACCATGGGTTCTACTAAGTTGGTTAGATACAGTGATTCATATTGGGTAGGTTCTTTTGATGATAGGTGTTCTAATTTTGGATACATAATTTTGTCTTGGTTATTTACCTATTGCATGGTTGTGTAAAAATAATTAGGCTATTGCACTTTCATCTACAAATACTGATTAGAAGTCAATAGTTATAATGAGTCAACATATTCTTTAGCTTTATTAGTTATTAATAGAGTTTGGCTTCACACAAGATTCACCCAATGTACTTTAGTGTGATAACCAAAGTTTAATTCATATATCTCGCAACCTAGTTGAGCATTGATATATGAAACACATTGAGGTATATATGTACTTCATTTTTCATCATATTTAGGATGGTGTTCTTACCTTGGAGTACGTCTTGACTCAACAATAAGTTACAGACATCTTCATGAAACTTTTTGTATCACCTTATTTTCTTGAGTTGTGTGTCATTCTTGGGGTTTCATAAGTTATCCTTGGGGGGTTTTTGTGAGGACATCTTCCATCTTCATTTCATGGATACATATTGTACATGAGTACCTTATCAAGCCTAGTTGATGGGACTCATTATGTGGATATGCCACTAATTATTTTTTTGGATTTTGTTAGCCCCCAACTTTACTTGAGGGGAAGTGTTAGAGTATGTATTTCATGCATTTTATCACATTTTATAGTGTATTAGCTAGTTATTTCATCATCTAGTGAGTTTTTCTTATGTGAGGATTTATCCACCATTAGCTAGTCTAGCTAGTTCAATATTTCACCTTATTTATATATGCAAGATCCTTCCTTTGTACTAGCATGATTCGATTCATTTATAAATAATATATGATTTGCCTTATTTTTTCATATCATAGATTTAGCTTCTTTAAGTGATGCTTTATTGCTAACACTTTGGATTCTTGGGTTAGAATGCCTTTAAATTATTATCACACCCATCACACATATTTACCATCATCCTATCAACCACTCTAGTCCTATACATTACCATCAAATCCAAACCATAAATCCATTCATACCTCACATCACCTACTCAAGCAACATTATATCTTATAAGGGTGATGAAGACACTTGGTATATATGTCTAGAGGGGTCTCAATTGAGAATCAGTGAAGGACACAAGGACATCAATACATCTATTAGCAATGGTAAGGTCTTAGAATCACACACAGACTAGGTATTTTTTAAATATTAAGAAATAATATACAATCTTTCATCTATCTCACCTATAATAAATCAAGATTCCCAAGAAAATCAAAAATTCAAATAAAATAAAATAAAAAAATTATTTTTCAAATGGTGAAAACCAATATTTTGGTGCCTTGGGAAAGTACCATGATGGAAACAAGTTTTTTTTGTCATGTTAAAATAATCTATTTTCCATATGGTACCTCAATACTTGGGGGAAAATCCATTTCATACACATAATATCCCTTATCAATCCCATCATTTTCTATCTCATCCCTAAGTTTGTTGCTCCTACGCATCATCCACCATCATATCATGTATCCTATTATGACCATCCTTTCTTCCCATCTTGACTTTTGTAAGGAAATGGAAGAGGTTTTGATAAGTGTTCTAGAATCATCTTTGTATATCCTTCAATGGAAACTTAGGCAACTAAATATTTGGTTCCTTCATGATGTGGTCATTGATGATCCCTAGTCTATTATTCCTTGATCCTCATCCCTATATCAACATCACCTCATACTTTTATCATACCATCCATTATTCCATCTGTCCTTATCTTGGTTCTAGGCTTGATATTCCCTTTACTAGTAACCCCATTTGTATAGTTTACATACATATTCTAAAAACCCCAAAAATTATAAAATACACAAAATCCAAACACATATAATATGTCTTATCATATGTCACCTTCTCTTATGTCCTAAATATCCTAGTTTTCATATCTAAAGTCTTATTTGTCTTATCATATTACCTTATCCCAATATCATATTCATCATGTCCTATGTCTTCCAAATCCTTATCCTAATTATAGTACCTAGTCTAGTCCATATCTATACCCCTATCCAAATCCATATCCTTAATCCACATTCACATGATCTTAACCAACTTAGTCCAACTCATCACTTGATCAATCATCTTGATGACTCTCATTAGGTTAATTACACAAGACACAATGACATTACATATGGATACTTGTTTGTGTTACTTGTATGCTTTGTGTTGTTTGACTTATTTGGATGTCTTTTGTCATGTATATAAATAATTGTCTTGGTGATCATTTGTTCATTCATGTTTAATTTTGGTCTTGCATAATGAATATTTTTTCCATTGGGTAATGAACAATAATTCTATAATTACACCATAAACTACAATTATGATTTTAGGTGCCCTTGATGATGTAGAGTTCATCATTTCCCCCTTTTTAATAATCATTCACTTTTGCACAATGTCCTATTGGGTATGATTATATCATGGGGCATACTACCTAGTGTTATATTTTGGTATTTTTATACTATGATGAGCCTTATTACAACAATGATGGATTGATAATAGACACACTCAAAATCTATTCTATCCTCATCACCTACCTAACAATATAATCAATCGTCATCCCATCATCAAGTTGATCATTTTAGTCTAATTTTATAATATCAAATCATTCCTCCAATCCATTTATTATCCCATCTATCTCCTCTCATGATTCATCTATGTTATTTCTATTCATCAACATCTAAAATCTCATCTCCCATCATTTATCTTAGTCCCATCATGTTCATGCCTAACACATAAGTCAGTTCCTCTACTAATTACTAACATGTCTAACAATAATCTTCATCTTAACATTCTAATCCATTATCATCATCCTCTAATCTAGTCTAAGCTAAATTGGCCTGAGGTCTTTTTGGAATATGAATGTAGTGCCTAGTCACATAATGTGTCTAAGGCCAACTCATCCACTCTCTCCTCTTTTCCATCATTTCTCATCACATCTATCTTATTGGGTAATGAAAAATGATTCTATAATGACACCATAAACTACAATTATGATTTTAGGTGCCCTTGATGATGTAGAGTTCATCATTTCCCCCTTTTTAATAATCATTCACTTTTGCACAACATCCTATGGGGTATGATTATATCATGGGGCATACTACCTAGTGTTATATTTTGGGATTTTTATATTATGATGAGCCTTATTACAACAATGATGGATTGATAATAGACACACTCAAAATTTCTTCTATCCTCATCACCTACCTAATAATCTAATCAATCATCATCCCATCATCAATTTGATCATTTTAGTCCAATTTTATAATATCAAATCATTCTTCCAATCCATTTATTATCTCATCTATCTCCTCTCATGACTCATCTATCTTATTTATATTCATCAACATCTAACATCTCATCTCCCATCATTTATCTTAGTCCCATCATGTTCATGCCTAACACATAAGTTAGTTCCTCTACTAATAACTAACATGTCTAACAATAATATTCATCTTAATATTCTAATCCATTATCATCATCCTCTAATCTATTCTAAACTAAATTGGCCTAAGGTCTTTTTGGAATATCAATGTAGTGCTTAGTTACATACTGTGTCTAAGGCCAACTCATCCACTCTCTCCTCTTTTCCATCATTTCTCATCACATCTATCTTATTAGGTAATGAACAATGATTTTATCAGGACACCATAAACTATAATTATGATTTTAGGTGCCCTTGATGATGTAGAGTTCATCATTTCCCCCTTTTTAATAATCATTCACTTTTGCACAATGTCCTATTGGGTCTGATTATATCATGGCGCATACTACCTAGTGTTATATTTTGGGATTTTTATACTATGATGAGCCTTATTACAATAATGATGGATTGATAATAGACACACTCAAAATTTATTCTATCCTCATCACCTACCTAATAATCTAATCAATCATCATCCCATCATCAATTTGATCATTTAGTCCAATTTTATAATATCAAATCATTCCTCCAATCCATTTATTATCCCATCTATCTCCTCTCATGACTCATCTATCTTATTTCTATTCATCAACATATAACGTCTCATCTCCCATCATTTATCTTAGTCCCATCATGTTCATGCCTAACACATAAGTCAGTTCCTTTACTAATAACTAACATGTCTAACAATAATCTTCATCGTAATATTCTAATCCATTATCATCATCCTCTAATCTAGTATAAACTAAATTCGCATGAGGTCTTTTTTGGAATATGAGTGTAGTGCTTAGTCACATAATGTGTCTCAACTCATCCACTCTCTCCTCTTTTCCATCATTTCTCATCACATCTATCTTATTGGGTAATTAACAATGATTCTATAATGACACCATAAACTAAAATTATGATTTTAGGTGCCCTTGATGATGTAGATTTCATCATTTCCCCCTTTTTAATAATCATTCACTTTTACACAACGTCCTATTGGGTATGATTATATCATGGGGCATACTACCTAGTGTTATATTTTGGGATTTTTATACTATGATGAGCCTTATTACAACAATGATGGATTGATAATAGACACACTCAAAATTTCTTGTATCATCATCACCTACCTAATAATCTAATCAATCATCATCCCATCATCAAGTTGATAGTTTTAGTCCAATACTTATAGTATCAAATCATTCCTCAAATCCATTTATTATCCCATCTATCTCCTCTCATGACTCATCTATCTTATTTCTATTCATCAACATCTAACATCTCATCTCCCATCATTTATCTTAGTCCCATCATGTTCATGCCTAACACATAAGTTAGTTCCTATACTAATAACTAACATGTCTAACAATAATCTTCATCTTAATATTCTAATCCATTATCATCATCCTCTAATCTAGTCTAAACTAAATTGGCTTGAGGTCTTTTTGGAATATGAATGTAGTGCTTAGTTACATACTGTGTCTAAGGCCAACTCATCCACTCTCTCCTCTTTTCCATCATTTCTCATCACATCTGTCTTATCATCTTTGCATTTTACATCAGTCAAATACTTAAGTTATAATATCAATCATTCACTATCCAATATATTTATCAATCACCATCCTCATAATCATCTCCCTAATATTTTCATCAATCACCCACACCTATCGATTGGGCCTGACAAAGTCACAACATCCATATTTTATTCTATTATCATTGATTGGTCAATTCATAATTTAAATTTTACTATTTCTTCCTTTGATTGTGACATAACTAGTACCATAACATTATTATCAACTCTCACTCCCTGGCATGTGTCTTTTTTAGGGCCACCATCACTATTAATCACATTATAGCTCATTGATTTGATGCATCACACTAACCAATTCTTCCCATTCATATTTTGGTCACTCAATTATATCATTTTATTCTATCTCATTTCCTTCATCATATCACTTGACTTCAAATTTTAGCTACACTCATCATTAATCTTATCAAATCATTATCTTATCTTTGGCTTAATGCTCTCCCATCATGTGTCCTTGCTTAGGATATGTTGATAGCTTGTGGCCTTTATCATCTTGGTCTAAAAATCTCCCTATCATGTGTCCTTGCCTAGGATATGTCAAAATTTTGTGACCTTATCATCATCATGTTTCCACTTCCTATGTATATGTCTTTACCAAGGGCATCATCAATTTGTATCTCATTCCTCAGGTTGAGTTCATTTTTTCCATCATCTATCTCACATATTTCATCCCATCCCCTTATTTATTCATCACATCCCACCCCTCATTTCATCTTTTAATTTGCCATCCATCTCATTCTTCCCCACATGTCTCCTTTAGGGGGCATCATATATCCACTAACATCATCTACTAATATTCATCCATCTTGTGTCTTTCTTCTTTGAAAGACCATTAATCCTTCCACTTCATCCACTTATAATGACCTTTTAAAGAGGGGTAAAGTGTATAAATATACATTTTCTTTCTTCATTTATCATCACTAATATTATTATTAGTCAACACTAATTTCACTTATCTCATTTATCTCTTCTAATTCTATCTTAATATCACCCATTCTAGTCATTTATCTAACATCCCCATTCATTATTATTAGTAAAATAACCTTATATTATCCCCACCAATATATTAATTATTATAATCATGTCTTATCCACTAACTATTCCCACTTTTTTATTATATTAGAATTTTAAATTACAATCCCACCTACCCTAGCCTATTCCTAGGCTTTCCTACATCCCTAGTTCCTAATAACCTATCTAATCACCAATATAACCACCTACTAATCTTTATTATCCCCCCCTAATGGATTCTATAATTATCCAACTCTACAATCCTCCCTATCTTATCCCTTCCTCTCTAGAATCCTCTATTCTAGAGGATTCCAAGGAATTTTTAATTCCTTGAATAATTCTCCACCATTGATCCTATTCATCCCAAATTTGAATATTATCCATTTATCTTCTCTCAACATCCTATTTAAATCTGCCTCCACTCTATTTCCAAACTAATCAACATTCTCATAATCTCTCTAATTATTCATACTATCATTGAGTCCATGAATCCATGCCATCTTAATCAAGCCAACATCATGCTAAAAATTTGAGCCTTTAGTAAGCAATCCATAATCCATGGTTAGTAAGTCTAGTTTTTTTTGCATATTATTTAGATAATTTATATTTATGTTATAATGTTGTTTTAAATGTCTATTTTTTTTATTATAATTTAATAGCTCTAAATTATGAACTAGATTGATGTTTTGAGTGATTTTGGTTAATATGCACATCCAAATCTATTTACTCAAAAAAATTATCTTACAAATGGTTCAATATATGAATGTTATGAAAACATCCAATAATTACAAAATTATTAAAATATAACATCACATCTTTAAAATAACTAATCAACTTCCTCTTCTCATGCCTTAAAATAACCAAAATTTTATTCACCCTCCTCTCATCCCTCAACCTCTTATGCATAAAAATATGCTACAACATATTCAAAATGAAAATTAGATACTTTCATTGCATCCAAAGACATTGGAAACATTTATCCAACCATTAAATATGATGGAACTAAAGAATTTGTCTCTTTTCTTAAATCATTTGGTAATCTCTATAAGGAATGGCTCCAAACCAACACTTTCACTACCACTAAGATTTTGGCTAAAACATTCAATGGATATGCTTGGAATTTTATAATCAACTTCCTCAAAATTTCATCTTAAAATTAAAGTATTTAGTCAATTCTTTAGTTAAATAATTTCAACAAAATGATTTCCTTAAAAATTGTCTTAGTTATTTCATTAATGATAAGCATTTATCCTCTAAATCAGCTCACACTTTCATTAAATAGTGGAAATAATTAGCTCATAAATCATACCATAACATGAATGATGATAATAACTTTAAATTATTTATCACTTATTTAAAACCTTCACTTCAATACAAGATTCAATTTTTACCTCATAAACATTAAAGCATTCATTTGATCAAGCTAAAAGACAAGATTTCTTTATGAGCCATTTCAGGCCATCACAAAATATAATCAAGGACTATTACCAAAATTCAACTAATGTGATTACTAGTGAAAATTTTCACTCTCAATCCCCTCCAACAAAAAAAAGAGTAGTTGAAATTATATCCTCAAACTCCTTCCCACTCACCATTAATAGTATCACAAATGAAGTAGTTATTGTCTCCATCTAAACTCTGCATATTTAATAACACTTCCTCTCATCATGGTATGATGCAAATAAATTTTATTAGTTTCATATAGATATTGGTCATCCTCATGATATGTGTTTTGGGATTATCAAATTTGTGGTTTCTTTTATGTTAGGTGATAAATTTTATCATGTTGTTATGATCAAGTTACATCATCCTAATTATCTTAAAGAATCCAAAAATAAACTATTTACCAAACCCATTCCCTCAAAATATTACAAATCATCTTATAGTTTATGGCATCCAAATGATAATATTTATGGAATTGATGCTAATTATGATCAATATTACACTAATTCTCAATATGTGAATGCAAATAAATTTAATTTTTGATGTAAACCTGATCCCAAGGATCCTATCACTAATCCTAATAAATAATTTACTGAAAAACACTTTCTTAGAGATATTAGAACTACTTTACCACTATATTTAGAACCAAATATTAGTAAATAACCACTTAAACAACTAGAACCTCAACCTAGTGCTTTTATCCCTAAAAAAAATGTCATTTCCCATAAACCTTGTACTAGATCTTCATATTCTAAATCTCATTGGAATTTATTAGAACTCATCTTAATGCCTTTAAAAATTTCCCTTATGGAATTAGTTAGAACATCTCTTTATCATTGTAAATTATTTATGAAAAAATTACAAGATATTAAAGAACCACAATCTTATGATTCAAAACTGACTTCTAATAGTTTGTCACTTACAGAAGTTCATACAAATGAAATAGTTTATTCATCCACAAAACCCTCTATATAATTTATCAAAGGATATATTATTAATGATGGAATTATTTTTTGATAATATGATCCACCTCTCCTTATCAAAGTTGGAATCAACAATACTCTCATTTAAAAAGTCTTAGTAGATAAATGATCTAACATTAATGTCACTTCTATTTGGCTAATTCAAAAAATTAGAGAAAATATTAAAAAAACATGTCTCACATGTAGAGGATTTAATAAAAGTAATAAAATACCACTTGGTTGTATTTGTCTCCCTCTGACCATTGGACCAAAGACAATTTGCCAAGTTTATGGTTCTTGATATTCCTTTATCTTACAACATCATCCTAGGTTGTCCATGGATCCATTGTATGTATTAAATCACCTCCTAAGGTTATCAATGTATCAAATTCATACATAGTGTCAAACATTACAAATATGAGGCTAATTATAATATTTGGAACATCTAATTACCAAATCCTAAATATCAATATCACCAGATCAATTTAGTATAAAAGATATAGTTTTAAATAGTTTAAATTTTTTCTTGCCTAGAAGACTAAATCACCTAGATCAATTTATTAAAAATGATCCTTTATCTTATTTGTTGAACTAGATTAACCATATCAATCTAGTAGGTTCTTAGACTACTCTTTTAGCCTATCTACCCAACTAAATCAACTAACTTGATCAAATAGGATTCCTTTTCATAATATAACTAAATCAACCTACTTGATTGTGTAGCTCCTAGATGATTTAGTTCATTATTAGATAATTGTTTTTCCTTTTTTAAAACTAACTAGGTAAACTTACTTGATTGCATAGGTCCTAGTTGACTTAGTTTAATATCACACTATATTTTCCTTCAAAATATCTAGCTATATCAACTTAATCGATCTTTTATTATCTGGCCAATTTATTACAAACCTCAATTCTTTGATTCTTTATCTAATCAATTCCCATCAATGGTTAGTCTAGTTTTATTTCTAAGTATTTTTATCTCCTAAAAACCTACACTTACCTAATTTTATTTCTACATTGATTACCATCATGAAATCACTTATCAAAATATTTCTTGATAATCTTAACCTATGTATAAGATACATGGGTTGTTCCTTATTAGCTACCTTAGCCACCTAAGAGGACAATCCCTTATGGTGAACTTATTCTCAACCTTTATTTAAATCTATTGATTGAAATATGTTCAAAATTACAAAAATGATGATTTCAATGGATTTAAACCATTTTACACTTCCCGTGATAATGATCCTAATGATACCCTATCTAAATTTCCTTATTATACCATCGAAGTGATAAATACTAACATAAAAATGCTCCCACATGGAATACTCCTATAGGAAACATTATTACCCTAATATTTGGAACAATCTTCCCTATAATAATAATATTCAATATACTATTCAACTATCACCTCCCACAACCAATATTCAAAATACACCTATAGATACCACTCAAATTATTTCTCAAATGGTTCAACAGATGAATGTAATGCAAACACCCAACAATTTGTTATAAGTACAATCCACTAAGAGGGGGGTGAATCAGTGGTGGAAAATAATCTAATTCAATTTCTAGACCCTTTAAAATACTTAATCATTCAATTCAAACATTCACAAAGAATACAAATCATTCATATTAGTGAACAATGAGCATAAGCAATATCACATATATAACACAAGATCTACATGGGAAACCCTCTTGGGGAATAAAACCTACTCTCAAGCCTAAAAACACTTGGATTATTGTCCTATAAGATGATCAAAAATAAGATATTGATCAAGTCCTTCTGATCAAAAACCTTTGATCAAGTTGTTCTGACCTACAACCTTGATCAAGTCCTTCTGATCAAAGGTTTTTAGTGAAACCTTGTTTCATAAGGAACAACTACCCCTAAGGAAGATCAAGTCTTTTAGACCCTCTTTAATAATAACACTTCCACCTTAGAGATGATGTCTTCAAAATCTAATGATATACCTCTTTATTATCTGACAATTACACAAACTCTCTATCTCAAATAGGCCTCTCACATAGGTATGTCACAAACTCTTTCCTTCTTCACTCAAATTGTCCTCATCTACACACTCAAACCTCTTCTCATATACACAAACTATGAGAGCACTATCTTGAAATTAGGAACATGACCTATAGGTCATATACATAGTTAGCCAATTATCCTACTCATCAACTCTACCAATAGGCATACTACCTATCCTTTGCTCCACAAACCACACACATAAGCCTCTCATAAGTCTATAACCTAACACATTTGGTTTCACTATATATGGATAAATCATGAATTAATCAATCTCACAATATTGACTTGTCAGCCACAAAACATGCCTTCACCCTTAAGGCATCTCATATGGGTCACACTTAAGTATAATCCCCTTTCAAAATAGGCCTAAGTCACTTTTAGGTCCTATGGAGACCCATTAACCTATTTGATACATCTCTAATAAAATCAATAACACATGAACACTTAAAAATACATAAGAACATCTTTAAATAAACATAGTCACCTTAGCTCGCCTTTGTGTATGCTCAAACAACTCAGACATAGACCTTATACATAGAATCACCATTACCAAACATACATTCAAATTATTAATCATTTCTCATACTCAAGATAGATTTATCACACCTCCAAAATATTCATATAACATCCTCATTGAGTATACAATACTCCTTAATATCCAATTCACCATAAAACATCAAAACAACATCCACATAATCTTGAATATCCTTCTTGGGTCACTTGCAAATTATATACAGAAATATAGTCAACTTTGGAGCTCAATATCTTTATTTTTACATAATTATAGATCTTATAATCCATATTTCCATGTGTGCCTTGGAATCCTCTACCATGTTGATTTTTACTACAATAGCAAATTTGACTTCTATCAAAAGTTATAGTCCAAAAGCCAAACACTACTCTTTCCTTTCTAAATTCAAATATTTAAATGCAAATTGTCACAGTTAACCATTAGACACTTTGTAATCATATCATGTCCTCATTGCTTATATTTAATATACACCATTAACCTCTTCTTATCTTTAACACATAGGCACCAATGCTCAATCATTAAACCTCTATCACTTTGACCACATCTTGTGCATCCTTGAAATGTTGACTCCATGTCTTCTTCTTCTTCTTCTTCTTCTTCTTCTTCTTATTTGGCTATAGAGAAATAACTTCCTCAACTACTACAATATTCTCCTTTTCTTTTATGATTAGATTATCAATACATGGAGACAACATAGATTCATGGCATACCTCTTTATCTGAAGAATCTTCCTTATAAATTAGAACCTTATCACTAGATATAGGTAATTGATGTTATTTTAATGAGGCTTGCTTAATAATAACAAGAATTTCACTTGGATCCATAATTAATTTAGAACTAGCCTCAACTAGTACCTTGGTCTTCTCCTTGTGCTTAGTCTCTTCATTCTAAACATGATTAGACAATGACACCTTTTGAGACTCTTCAACTTCTAAAGCATTCTCCACCATATCAAACAAATTACTTAGATCTGTACCCTCATCATAATTCCTACTTACCACCTTTGGTCTCCATGAGTTAACTTGTCTTCTTTCTTGAATTCTATAGACACCTAAAACTTGCCACCAATAACCCCTAATTAGGCTTTTGGCCAATTTACACCCAAAATGCACAATTTGGCCTAAAAAACACTAAAACATGATAAATAATGTGAAATTGACATATTAAAGTGCCAATTTTGGCTAGGGTATCCCTAAATGGGGCAATGCAATTTATGGGCTAGCTAACTTTGATCAAATCATTCTGAGTCAAAATGTCAATTTTGTACTGATGTGCTCTAGATTACTCTTTCCTATCAATTTTTTTGCACAAGATACGTGCCTTGGTTATTTTTTATCAGTAGAATCCTAAATGTGATAATGGATCTATTGTATCTAACATGGAATTCTAATTCTAATCCAATCAAATTTTGAACCAATAACAAGGCATTTTGATCAATTTGAGTAATTTGTGCAAAAAGTGCTTAATCATGCTTAAGAGTTAATTAACCCAAATCAAGGCCTAATCAAGAATTCCATGAAAACTTGTTGAAAAATTATTTTTGGAAATCAATATTGAATATCTGCATCATCAGGTGACCTCATTTCTTGGGAAGACATCCCTAAGCATAAATGCCACAAATATTAGGATTCGTGCCTCTCATGCCTCATCAAATCCCTCCATGCCTCTTAATTGATCTTGTATCCCAAATATTGATGAGGCTAATTATAAACTTAATTATAAAAATTGAATTAATCCCCAACCACACATCTCAATCTTGAGATGGATGATTCAGGTTGATTCTAGACATTTACAAAAATCTATAAATGGGAGGCCTTACCACATTATTTCTAAGACTTGAGAATGCAAAGTTATAATTCAAGATTGGTTATAAAAGCTTCATGAAACTAGTGTTACCATGCCAAATTGATTCCAATCCAAGCCAAGCCACAAGCCAAAGGTGCTAAAGAGAGATGGAGGTAGCCAAACTTCCATTACTAAGGATTTCATGAGCACAAGCTGAGTAAGCCACTACTACAAAGGTATTTGGAGCATCCAAAGAAGGTGAAAGAATTATTGGGTTTTATTTCTTACTTTCAATTGTGTTTGTCATTTTTTTTGTTACCAGGATCTCTCTAGTGTCTAGGCCTAGAGATGTTATGCTATTAATGTGTTTCTTTCATTTTGTTTTCATTTTGGAACTAACACCATACTAACCATCCTCTCTTGAATCAAATACCTAGATCACATAATTACACACTCAGTGGGACTAGACACATCTCACACCTAAAAAAAATCATTTTTCAACTCTAAAATATTTATTTGGACCCTTAAAACTCTTGAAAATTAATTATCTAACTTTATTTTGCTATTTTTGGTTGCCACAATTTTACACAGTAACCGATGTCGACAAGTAAGACCAACATCAGTTACATGGCTTAATCAATGTTGGTTAGTAAAATTGACATTAATTAGATTTTAGTTAACCAAGGTAACCATCATTGGTTGTATATAACTGACATCGGTCATTATGTTTTTCTAAAAACATAGACCTAAGAGCTATTTTTCCAAAGTTCATTATTTCAAACCAAAAAGAGCTTCAAAGCTGAAAGACATGTTAACATTTTTACTACAGGACCAAGCTTGGTATTTGTTCAAAACATGTTTAAATCACCTTTTCATGCTTAAAATCAATTAGGAACCTTGTTTTGGTGTTCAACAAAGGACTTAGATTTTTTGGTGAATGTTTTCAAAGTTTGCAACTAAGACCAAGGGATCAAATTAACACCACCAAATCTTTCATTTTGGGTTTAAAATTTAACACACTTGTCAATTCTTGTTTGTAATAGTTGTTTAATCAAATTTTTATTTGGAAAAAAGAGGAATGTTGCATGTATTCTCTTCGATTTGTCCCCTAGAGGGAACCCTTGGAATCAAAAGTGCCATTCCTATTGTAAATAACCTATTCCAAGGCTTAGAAAGAAATTCATCTAAAGCACTCCCTAAAAACTCATAAAAGTTTGGGTGACCTTGAAAATTACACTAAAGTATTTCTAATTTTTATGATTTGTTTAATTTTTATGCATCTTGGCTTACGAGGGGGACTTCATCACCTCTTACAAGTTCTTTAAGGAAGCTTTGACCCAAGGTTTCATCTCTCAACATTGACTTCATTTGGCTCCTTTGGAGTTACACATGGGATGTAGTGGCACTTTGGAAATCACACTACACTTAACGAACAACAAGATATAGTGGTTGAAAAAAGGACTAGACCTTTTTGCAACAAGATAAGTGATACATACCCAAAATCCATGCTTTTCTTTTACATTATTTGGCATAAAAGTCCCTGTGTAATTGATTCCCCTAGATCATTAAAATATTTGTTAAATCTTAGACAAAGCCCCACTTTCCATGAAAGTATTATTGGTGCAAGGTGAAACTCAAGGTACATGTAATAGTACTATCATTTGAGAGAAGGGGGATGTAAAAACCCTACTATATAATGCACATTTACTTTTGGATGAATACTTAAAATCCTCTCAAATGATATATCTTGATGGATTCTAACAATACCAAGTAACCTTGTTAGTTTATGATCTCAGAATGGTTAATTAGTTGGTCTTGTCCTAGATTAAAGTTTTGTTTGGAGTCAAAACTTGGTGTAAATAAATAATCCAAACTAAACACATAGTCCAAATTTTCATTTAAACAAAGAGGCGTTATGATCATTGATTTGCCTTGTTCAAAAGTTCATCAAAATCTTGAGAGTCAAATCATCCACTTTGGCATAATTATGTTATCCAATTGAGTCTATATCTTTACCAAAGTTGTTTAAAGTCCTTCACTTATAATCTAAATTCAAATTACACCTTTATAAGTTCATAGAGTTGATTTTTTAAGTGGGTTTGCCATTTTCACTAAACTTGAGGGAACTTAGGTTTAATTTCCAAATTAGGTTGAAGGCCATTTAAGACTCATAATCATTGTCATCATTTGATAGACTTAATACATTTTATGTTAAACACTTGAACTTTGAGTTTATTCACCAAAACATTTTGAGTCAAGAAAGGTAGTGTTATGCTGTCAAAATTGTAGGAAAGCATCTTTGCCTTAGAAAGTTTTTGAAACAAACCTTTTTATCACAACTTTTTAGGTAGTATAACATTGTTAAGCTACCCAAAACATTTAAAATTCATAGAACTTCTTCCATAGAGTTTCAAATTTGTTCCTACATTTTAAAACCAATTCAAGTATACTTTTTATGGTCCTTTGTCTAAAGCACAATTATATTGATCACCTTTGTCTAGATTGTTTGTCAAAAGAACCAAGTTTTATACCATTTTTTGTGGAAAAATAAACTATTTATAAATTTCCTTTTATTTCATACCTTATACTTAGTTGATCAAGTTCATGTCCAAGAATCAAATGCCTAGTGATTTTTAGAAGTGTTTCAAATCCATTAGATTAAAACTTTCATTTATTTCAAAGTCTAGCTTTTGATGCCATTTGGCCAAGAGTCCTAGTGCATGCCTTGTTTGAGCCTAGTTTTTTATGCCACATTTGGCCAAAAGACCTAGAAACTTTTTAATTTTTTAGATTAGACTAATTTGAAACACTTTAACCTTAGAGTTTGTCATTCTAATTTTTAAGACCATTTACTTGCTTATTTTTATGTGAATAGTGAAATGTTAGATACTTCACACTAGCTTGTTTCTTCACAAAAATTTGCATAAACCTTTTGATAATTTTTAAAAATATAGACCAAGTTGGGACATAATCTATTTTAGACATTTTCCTTTCTAGATATTGAATAACTCTTTGATCTTTTATCATAAAATCATTGACTATGGATCCCAACATGTATTCCTACACTCATAATAGACTCATGTACAATCCAGGGATTAGTAATGTGGTTGCATAGGAAGAAATGGTGTAAGACCTCTATGTGGATAATATTTATTATGAGATGGATTCGTATCACTGATATAATACTCAATTAGGAGCACAAAGCTAAGATCCATTGGCTAACTATCTAGTTAATACACCACCTTATTCAAAATAAGACCAAGAGCAAACTATGTAATACCTATCTATAATACCTATAGTGGACAAGCCAATACTTCAATAGTCATATTATACTAATATGGATTCCATGTATGATCCATTTTTGTTTGAGCTATATTTGTTAGAGAACAAAGAATAGATTTTAGTTAGAGCCATAGAGGTAAAGGTTAAGTTTTCAACAGACTTCCCCCATGAAAATTTAACAAGTCTAGTAAGAGTGCCCCACAATATCATTTATGATTAATAGGCTTCTTCTCATAATCCTATGGCTCTAGTCCAAATAACTTACCAAGATCCTAATATATCTAATTGAGGAAAAAACATCATGGAAGAGCACTCAAACTAAATGTAAACAACATATCAAATATATCTGAATCTAGCACATGATTTCAATTAGATAAACAAGCCTCTCATTGACCTAGTTCCTTCAATAGGAGTGTTGATAGAGTTAATTATACAAGAGAATTTGAATTTTGACCCATTTTTACAAACCATTTCAATAGATAACTTGATGCATATTCCCATTATTGAAGAAGTGTCTTCAGCATCTACACTAAATAGTGAGCTAAACATAGTAGATAATGTGTAAACACCTAGTCCTGATCAAAGTGATACTAATGCATAAACAACTAGCCAACAACATGTGCCTATAGTTAATCTTATGAATATGTCATCATACTAGGGAGTGGAAGTTTCTACACCACAACCTCAATCAACTACTTCCTCAAACGTATAACCTATGGGATTATGTAATCAAGCAATGGCCAATATCATGCCTCAATGATAGAATGTGATGAATCCTACTCCTCCTCAACAAGTGAAAAGTAGTATTCCATAACAATAAACACAATCTAGTGTATCAAAAACAATAGAGGATAAATACATTTCCACATTACTTAGGGATAAAAAATGTTCCACCTCGCTAGGTAATGATGAACATACCTCTTTAGTCACAGACTAATATGCCAATCCAAAACTAAGAAATGACTAGTCAACAACATGAAAATATTGGTCAATGATAGATGCCAAATTCACAACCTACTTTTACTTCTTCATAGGGATTCATGTAACAAGGAGGTCCCCATTTTTCTTAGGTACCTACTAGACAATTGTTGGTTTAAAATGTGCCACAAATCTAGAGATACGGTCTTGGTCCACCAATTCCCACTCAACATTAAGGTTTGATTAATTAGTATTATGTCTCTTTTCAAACATAATAGGAAAAATATAGTTATATCCCTCCATCCCAACCAAAAAATCCTTTGATTTAAACCTTTATCACCAACCCAAACTAGAATATTGCACAACCAAGTGTGTAATTTCAAGTACATCCTAATGCACGTATGCATATTCTTGGTCCATTCCCCAACCAAGCCAATGTTCCCCAACAAGTAGCTCTATCATACCTTGGTCAAAGTGTTCCACTTATGACCTCCCAACCATCTATCCAAACCCAAATTCTCCCTCAAACTAATGTTCCTTCCATTTTCCTATCCCAAGAATTGCAATAGATGAAGGATATCATTTCTTCCATTCACATTGGGAAATAGACTAAAAAGTTTAAATTGGATATTGTGTGTTCTTATCCATTCAACATGGAGTATTTATAAATACCATTTCCACCAAGATACGAACCACCAAAATTTTATAAATACAAAGGGAAAGGTGACCCTAAGGTTCATTTGATCAAATTCTTCAATCGCATGTCAACCAGTGGCATATAGTGACATATACCTTTTGCTTTTGTTTACAAGAATATTGGTTGGAAAATCCTTCGAGTGGTTTTTGAAAATTCCCAAAAATTTAGTAATAGATTTTGATAATCTTTTTGATAAGTTTGTGCAACACTTTTCCTATAATCTCAAGCATGAGATTATATTAGTGGAATTAACACAATCAAAGCAAAAAGTTGGTGAGAGTTTTTCAAGTTATTTATAGTAATGGAGATCCCTTGCAATTCATTTAAACTATAGTTTACTAGATAAAAAATTAGCCATTATGTTTAAGAAAAAATTTCATAGTGAGATAGCATATCATTTAGAACTACAATGTGCACATAATTTTAAGGAAATCATTGACAAAGGCTTGTTGATTGAGCAAGCGCTCATCAATAAAGGAATCATTAAACTTAATTTAGCTAATCAAAATCAATGTACCAATCATGGAAATGACCAACATCTTATCCAAGTGAAAGCATCACAATTAGCATAGGTCAATAACCATAAAAGACTAAAGCAATTCAATCACAATAGGAATGTTATGGGAAATGAAGTAACTAAATCCCATCATGTGTAAAAGATGCAAACATAATTTGCACAGCCTTTTCAACTTAATCCTACTCAACTAGTACCACAAGCACAATAACCAAAACTTACAAAATAAATATAGCAGCTATTACCATTACAAACCCCTCTTCCTAGAAGAATAATGCCCACATGTCATGTCTTTAGTGATCTAGGAAAACCTATTGAGTTTGTATCTCACAAGCTTGTTACCACTAATCTAATTAGTTGGCTTATACCAAATCATTATCTGCAAGGCATTCCTTACCCTATGGTACCATGAAAATGAATTCTATGACTATCATCAGGTTAATGGGCATAATCTAAGAAGATGTGTCTAAATCAAGCATTTAATTGAGAATATGTTGGAGAATGGGGAGATAAAATTGGATAATGGTGCTTCCACTTATAATAAAACTCTTGGGATCCATCAAAATCCATTTCCCCAACATAATAACCAATAACAGTAGAATAATTAGCAACAACAACAATGGCCAGTGCAACATCAAAATCAATAGTATCAAAATCAAAGATTGAACCATTAGAATCAACAAAATTAGTAGCAGAGCCCACAATGATAAAAAAATGGAAAAAACCAATGTTAAAATGGTAACAACTAACAAACCTACCATGTAGTTGCACATGACTACAATAGCATTGTAGGTCATATTATAGGGGGTAGTGTTAATACAATCTCCATTAATCTTAGACCAAACATCAATTAGTCTAGACCATTGCTAAACAATAAAATTCAGCCAAATTATATGGATAATCCTTCTTTGACCTAGGAATGCATATAGGCAAACTAGAAAATTAGGACTTCCTCTTTTGGACCTTATATCAACAACTTGTCCTTACCACATGACTAGATGGAAGTGCACCAGCAACTGAGACTTATCTTGTCTAGTCCCACATCATTCCCAACATCAGTTAGAAATAATGGTCCAATATTTAATATTGATTTTACAATCACAAATTGAAGGTTTAATATTAATATCCCAAGCCCACAACCATATATCACTTTGCATGTTATCCAACCAACCATTTAGCCTCAGAATAAACCATTCACTGTTGACCAAGATAAGAAGTTTGATATTATGGAACAATTACAAAAAACACTAGCACAAATTTCTATTTTAGATTTACTACAGATGTCAATAATCCACAAAAACATCTTGAATGAATTTTTTACCCAATCCACTATTACTAGTGACATATCCCCTGATTACTTTCAAGCTTTGGTTGGACACCTAGCTCCAACCCAACAAGTCACATTCAACCAAAGCTATATGTCTTCCCTTGGCCCACTCCATAATAATCCATTATACATAGAAGTTTATATAAAGCAACATAAAGTGAAACATGTCCTTATAGATAATGGATCAGGCCTCAACATAGTGTCTCTAAAGCTCATCAAGATTCTTGGGTACATAATGGTAGATCTCCAACTAGAAATAATAACCATCAAAGCTTATGATAATCAGGAAAGAGAATCACAAGGCACCATTAGTTTTCTAGTTATCATTGGGCATTCGATCCATGATACACTTTGACATGTGCTTGATCTTAAGTTATCATACAACATGCTTCTAGGTAGCCCTTGGTTACATGAGATTCATGTAGTCCCATCAACACTGCACCAATGTATCAAGTTTTCCTACTTAGGGATGGAAGTGAATATTATAGGAGATTTGCACCCATATGAGCACTATAAGCATTTTGAGGCCAAATTTCAAAGCTATAATTATTAGTATGGTATGAATCCAAGTTTAAAGTAGGATAAAGGAAAAGTTATACTTATTGATCCTTCATTGGATAATTTTATAGATCATAATACCCTGGATTCCCTTTCCCACATGCCACCTCTTGAAGCTTTTAATCATTTCACCATTTTAGATAATAAACCAAGAGAGTATGTGACCCATGATACATTTCATATTTCCAATCTTCCTTAGAATATGAAAACCTTTAAGTGACCTAAAGTCATCCCACATATGCATTGGAAATAAAAGAACAAAGATAAGGGACCTGTCACATTTGTACCAACATCTAGCCTAGGACCTAACCCTCTTGAAGGGGATGAATCATGGTTATACAATGATAACCAAGATGATTGTTATAAAAATTCTAAGTATCCTATTCCTAATAGGATCATGGAGCATCACAATTATGAAGGAAGAGGCCTCAAATCGAATCAACAAGGAACCATCAAGCCAATTTCCATGACTAAGTATGAAAGACCTTATGGACTTGGATTTAAACCACCTGGGGATGACCCCACATATGTTATTCAAACTCCCTCACTAATGGCTAGTGATGATGATGCCGATAGTGAAGTAGAGTCTAATCATAGTTTTACCTTTGATGATTTAGATAAAACCAACCTGTTTGATAACAATGCCATTATACCCTTACCTTAGCCATTCATTGCAACCATTTACCATTATATTATCCCTAACTGATAGATTGGGACCAACAAGAATCCAATCTACTAATTGATGAGTTCTAGAATGATGAGGCATTCTATGAATTTTTAGGACTTAGAGATAACATTTTTTTGGGAGATCGCAAATTAGGGTTCTCAATCACATTGGATCTTGTAGCCTATTTTGGAGAGTGAGTGAACACACTTAGCCAAAAAAATAAGTAAAAAATTGAGGTCCCAAAGTGAAAACCTCTTTGAGGCACTTTCTAACCAAGAAAAAGTAAAGATAAAGGCCAATCTAGTGGTGAAAACCTATTTCATGCACCATTAGATGGGGGTGTTCATTCTTATTCAAATTTAGACTAGGAGACCACCAACGATGAACTTACCTATAGATCAAAGTTCAACATTGAGCAACAATAAGAATTTGATCAAATTCTTCAAGAATTTCCAATTATTTTTGTCACATTACTAGATCTCTCATTAGGGGACTTAGATTCATCATGCCTAGGAGAAGTTGAAGAGCAAGACCTAACAGAGGACCTTGACATAATTCAATAGTTGAAGTCACTACCTACTATCCTAGAAGATGGTTTGACCCTTCTAGATTAAGATACAATAGAGGTAAATATCAAGACTCCATCAGACCTAAAATAGATAAAATTAGGAGCATCCCTCACTAAAGAAGAACATGATGTCTTTACATCTCTATTGGGATAATTTGTAGATATCTTTTCATGGGCTTATTCTAACATGCAAAGTTTAGACCCCACCTTGGTTCTGCACCACCTTGTGGTTAATCTTGATGCCAAATCAATAAATCTAAATTTATGTAAGATGCATCCTCACATTTTTGTATTGGTAAAGAAAGAGTTGGAAAAACTCTTAGAAGCAGGATGTATTTGATCCATTGACTACTTAGAATGGATCTCTAATGTGGTATTTGTTAGTAAAAATCTTGAAGGGATCAAAATTTGTACTAATTTTTGAGACATCAACAAAGATTATCCTAAATATGATTTTTACTTGCCTAATATTGAAATGATCATCAAATCCATGGCCGATTATGAAATTCTTTCACTCATGTATGGATTTTCAGGATACAACTATATTAGAATAGCACCAAAAGACCAACATAAAATAGCATTCACCACTCCATGGGAAACATTTTGTTATTAGGTAAAGCCATTTGGCCTTAAGAATGTTAGAGCTAAATATTAAAGGGCCATGACTATCATATTCCATGATATGATGCATGATATTTTTGAAGGCTACATCAATGACATATTAGGAAAATTCAAAACCAAGGTTGACCATCCAATAGTGTTGCATAAGACATTTGAAAGATTATGAGAGTACAAAGTTAGACACAATCCTGATAAATATGTGTTTGGTGTAACTTTATGAGAATTACTTGGCTTCATCATGTCTCATATATGTATTGAAGTCGATCTGGCTAAAGTTCATGCTATAACTAAGATGATACCACTAACCAATTTAAAGCAACTCCATAGTTTTTAGGGTAAGATCCAGTCAATCTAATGATTCATATCTTAGTTACTAGACAAGTTTCATCCATTTACACACCTTTTAAATAAGGGAGTTGCATTTCACTGGGATGATCATTATTAAATAGCTTTTTAACAACTCAAAGACTATTTTGTTAATTTACCTATTTTATTACCTCCTATGCTAGGAAAGGCATTTTTTTATACCTATCAGCTACCGATCTTGCTCTAGGGTCACTCTTGGCTCAACATGATGACAAAGGAAAGGATCACGATACTACCTAAGTTATACCTTGGTTGCATAGGAACATAACTATGCACCTATTGAAAAAGCTTGTCTAGCCATGGTCTTCACAAGTCAAAAACTATGGCATTACATGTTGAATAATAAGACCATGGTCATTTCAAAAGTAGATCCACTCAAGTATCTACCATCTAAAACAACTTTGTAAGGAAGAATGACTAAATAGATCATGCTTCTCAATGAGTTTCACATAGAGTATGTCAATAAGAAGGTAATCAAGGGACATGTTCCTGTAGATCAACTTACTGAATCACCTCTCATAGACACACAACCACTCACATTTCAATTTCCTGATGAATCTATCATGATCATCATTGACACACCCCTTGAGGAGTAGCCCTAGAAATTGTATTTTGATGGTTTATTCACTACATATGGATTAGGGTTAGGCCTATTATTTATTACACCATAGGGGGATCTAATCCCTAAATCATTCAAAATTAGCTTTCCTTGTACAAACAACATGGCTGAGTATGAAGCACTTGTTTTAGAACTTTGATAAGCAGTGCATTAGAATATATCTCATCTCCAACTTTATGGTGATTTTTAGTGAATCATCAATCATGTTATAGATCATTTCTAGACCAAAGATGATAACTGGTTCCATATAAATCCATCGTTGACACTCTTAAATAACAAATTATTCATTTTGAGCACATACCAAGGGCTAGTAATAGAACTACATATGCCATGGTTATTATTGGTTGTCTAATTTGATAAATAGATAAAGCTAGAGAGTATCAGTTCCTCATCAAGAATTTTTTAGCACCAGCTCATGAAACTTCAACTGTTGCCACGATTTGTGATATTATTGGTCCTAATTCTATCTAGTAATCAGACCTTTATAACTACCTTCATGACCAATTTATACCACCTAGCCTATCTCAAAAATAAACCAAAGCTTTCATTCATTACTCCACTCATTATACTCTACTTGGATCCACCCTTTACTATTGTAGTTTTGATGGAACTCTAATTTATTATTTAAACTCAATAGAGTCTACACTAACATTAAGAGAATTTCATAAAGTGTGTGGAGCTCATTCTAGTAGGGTAGTCCTATCCAAAAAGCTTTTGTGTACCGGATATTATTATCCTACAATGGATGTAGATGCCATTGTTTATGTAAAAAAGTGTGACAAATGTCAATTACATGCTAATCTAATTCATGCCCATTATAAAATCTAAAACCAATGTTGACACCATGACCATTTTATACATGGGGACTTGACCTCATTGGGAAGATTAATGCCACTTCATCTGATGGCTATAAAATATCCTTACCACCATTAAGTATTTCACTAAGTGGGTTAAAGCTATACCCCTCACTTACATGATTGGAAAGAAAATTTCTAAATTCATTTTCAATCATCTCATTTACTACTACGGTATCCCCTTTGACAATCATTCAAGAACAAAGATGTAGAACAACTATGTACTAAATACAACATAACATAACATTTTTCTATAGCATATTACCCTCAAGGTAATGGCCAAGCTAAGGCATATAACAAAACCATTATCAACATTCTCAAAAATATTTTCAATGATGCCAATCATTATTGGCACCTCCAGATATTCCCTACCCTTTGGGAATACTGTACCAATCATCATACCCCTATAATAACCACTCCATACTCACTTGTTTATGGAACTGAAGCCATCTTTTCCATTGAGGTTGAATTACCTTCATTGTGCATCTCTTTCAAGCATGTCCTAGATGATCATGACTATTGAATAGTTCACCTACAAGAGCTAGATCCACTTGATGAAAAATTTACAACTGCACTCAATAATCTTCAAGTATATCATAACTAACTTAAAGGTCACTATAATCAGTGTGTTAAGTATAGAACATTTAAACTTGGTGATCTTATCCTTAAAGAAAAATAAAATAATACAACTGAGAAGAATCATAAAGGGAAATTCAAACCAAAATACATAGGGCCTTTCATCATAATTGTAGAATATGGATCAAGAGCATACAGGCTTGCCACTCTAGATAGTGATGAACTTTCAAATTTGATTAATATTATTCATGTCAAGTAGTACTATGCTTGAATTCTAATGTGTATTGTCTATAAGGATCCTTTCATTTATGCCATTTTATCACTATTATTATTTATACAAATACCATCCTTATGCATCTCTTCATTGTATCCACTTTTCACTTCCATTCTATCAACCCAGTGTCTTTTAAAGCCTAGCCCATTTGACCTTGGTTTTTATCATTCATTGCATAGTTTTAGCATTGAGGTATCTGATTAGTTCATCAATTAGTTCAAGTACTTCAAACATAGATGATATTTTGGGATAGTGTGACAGAAGTTTTGGTAGTTGCATCCTTCATTTGTTATTCCTTTCTTACTACTGGTCTTGCTACTAATTATAACTACCTTTGGGAAAATTAATACCAGTGATCTCTGCCATTGTGTCATGGTTATAACCACCTATGGGAAAACTAAGGGAAACATTAAACCTTGACATATCAACTTGCCACTTCCTATGCCATGCTATGCCTTTTTACCAACTATGCTTGTTTTGTTTAAATTGATTACTACAGTAGTCATGTTCCTCCACTATAAGGGTAGAAATATAGTGACTTGAGGTCCTACTCTAGGAATATGTAGGTATCACTTGATACTTATTGAGGTTAGGTTATTCATCCTTCTCTACCATGTTCTCACTATTTTATGAGCAACCTAAGCCATTCTCTTGTCATTTTGTGAGCAACCTAAGTTTGAATGCTCTCACCATTTTGTGAGCTTGAACCACTTAGTGTCTCATCATTCTTGATCAAGTTGAGATACTCCAAAACAATTCCAAAAAAACATTTATAAAATTGTTTAAAAAAACCAAAAACATTGACCACTTCTTTGCTTTAAGGATTCTGGGAACCCTTACTAAGTAATAGGCACATTACTTGTCATTTAGTTTCCCCATCCTTTTGGCCTTTTTCTCTCATGCACTTGACATTTTACAAGACCATTCCTATTTTTCTATCACATCCATTTTTTTTGTTTTCCTTAGTTATCACATTCTTTCCATTCCCTGAGAGAGCTACATTTTGCCTAAAGTTTTTCATTGGATATTATATCCATGGAACTATGTAGGCAATGTCCACTTGCCTAATGCATATGGAGATAGCTCAGCCACCCCTTCCTTTTCTTCTATTCCCCCATTTTGTTCATTTATTAAGCTATCACCTATTTTCTAGGGTTAATGTTCATAGGGTTTCTGTTGCATTGTTTGTTTGTTTTTTCTATTTTTACTTATTTTGTTTACTTGTCTATCTGTTTGTTTGCTTTCAACACTATTGCCTTGATTTAGTTTATGTGTGTTCATTGAGTGATTCCTTTCCCAAACTTATACTTGAATCCATCCATATTCATATGTTTAAATTTTCATCATGGTTTTTATCATTAGTGTATTATTTTATATTGAGTATTGGATTATGAGAATCAGTCCTCATACATATTTCAGCCAAGTCCTCATGATCTTATGTCATAATGCCTGCCGATACATGCTAAACTAAACCTCAGCTTTAAGAAGTTTATTTAGTAATGGAGGCATATCTTTGGCACTAACATTTTGATTCAATCCTAGTCATATCCCAAATAGAGTAATTAACCACAAAATAATTTCAACTTTTATTAATTTGGATGAGCATCTCCCTGCTAGTAGGTTGTTCTAATTCATCATTACCCTCTATCTTAAGTTATCATCATCCTTGGCTAATTTTATCATGTTTTTCATAATTGGGGTTAAATGATTATAAACACCTATTGGAAAATCTTTGCACACCATCCCACCTACATTTCTCAATGATTATAACCACCTTTGGGCAAATCATTATGTTGTCACGACTTTACTTTTTCTACCCATACAGGGGCATGTTATTATTTTCCTATCCTAACTGGGGTAGCTCCATCTTCTTAATGATTATAACCACCTTTGGGAAAATCATTATGTTATAATATCACATTACCACTATCAAGGTACAATGCTTATAACCACCTTTGGGCAAACCATTGTACACCATCCCACTTGCATTCTCAGTGACTTTGACTACTTTTTCAATATCATTATGTTTTCACCCCATCATCTTTCCTTCCTTTGGTCCCCTCATTTCTCATCTTTCTTTTCAAGGGACCATTTGCTGACATACTTGTGCCAACCATTCCCTTGAGTGGGCATGATACAATTAGTTTATCATCATTATAGTTATAGGCATACAGGGCCTTTTTATTCTTTGAGAATATGTTATTATGCTTATAGGTTGTAATGCCTTCCCAAATAGTGGCAAACTATAAACACCTAAAACTAGCCACCAATAACCCCCAATTAGACTTTTGGCCAATTTCCACCCAAAAAATACAATTTGGCATAAAAACACTAAAACACGCTAGTTAATGTGAAACTAATGTATTCAAGCGCTGATTTTGGCTAGGGTATCCCTAAATGGGGTAATGCAATATATGGGCTAGCTAACTTTGATCAGATCATTTCGAGTCAAAATGTCAATTTTATACCTACATTCTCTCAATTGCTCTTTCATATCAAATCTAGTACACAAGATGTGTGCCTTGGTTATTTATTGTTAGTAGCATCCTAAATGGGATAATTGTTCTAACTCATCTGACATGGACTTCCAATTCTAATCCAATTGAATTTTAGACCAATAACAAGGCATTTTGATCAATTTGAGTAATTTGTGCACAAAGTGCTTAATCATTCTTAAGAGATAATTAACCCAAATTAAGGCCTAATCAAGAATTCCAAGGAAACTTGTTGAAAACTTATTTTTGGAAATGAATATTAAATATTTGCATCATCAAGCGAATTCATTTCTTGGGAAGACATCCCTATGCCATAAATGACATAAATATAGGGATTCATTCCTCCCATGCCTCATCAAATCCCTCCATGCCTCTTAATTGCTCCTCTATCCCAAATATTGATGAGCCTAATTACAAACTTAATTATAAAAATTGAACTAATCCTCAACCACACATCTCAATCTTGAGATGGATGGTTTAGGTTGATTCTAGATATTTACAAAAATATATAAATAGGAGGCCTTACCACATCATTTCTAAGACTTGAGAATGCAAAGTTATAAGTAGGATTGGTTTTAAAAGCTTCATGAAACTAGTGTTACCATGCCAAATATATTCCAAGCCAAGCCATAAGCCAAAGGTGCCAAGGAGAGATGGAGGTAGCCAAGCTTCCATTACCAATGACTTTATGAGCAAAAGCAAAGTAAACCACTACTACAAAGGTATTTGGAGCATCCAAGGAAGGTGAATGAATTCTAGGGTCTTATTCCTTACTTTTTAGTTGTGTTTGTCATCTAATTTTATTACCAAGCTCTCCCTTTTATTCCTTACTTTTTAGTTGTGTTTGTTTCTAATTTTATTACCAATCTCTCCTTAGTGTCTAGGATTAGAGATATTATGTTATTAGTGTGTTTCTTTCATTTTTTTCATTTTAGAACTAACACAATACTAACCATCCTCTCTTGAGTCAAATTCCTAGATCACAAATTCTAGGATCCTAATTGAACCTATTATAACTTATAGCCCTTTACTTGTAGAATCTAGAAATGTGACCTCTCTATTCATAATTGAAGCACACCATACATTTTACAAGAATCTTTTTCTGCCTTTCCAAATTTGGACAAAATCTTACAATGTGTCCTGGTTCATAACTATAGCACTCAATATCTCTTGAAGGAAACTTAGCTTGTCTTTTCCTAAATGGAAAATGTTTTATAAAGTGTATAACATCATGATAGTTAAGGCACTCAACCTTGATTACACATTTTTATTGATGACCCCCATCATATTTCCATGCAAATTCATTCTTAATAGGTCTTTTGCATTCTCTATCTCTATGCCCAAACTGATTACAACTATAACAATAACCATTAAAATCTAAATACTTCATAGAATTTGGTTGTTTGATATGATTTATCTTGATTATGCTAGCACCATCATTATTTATCTAATGATTTATCTTTAAAGGCTAATTTTCCTTGTTCACATTAGTCTTCATCCTGTCTTGAGTTGTAGTCTCTAGGTCTTCTTTGTATCCAGGTCCAGTTTTATCACATGCATGCTTTTATTCATTCAAAATGTTGTCTAGATCACTTGAGTTCTATTCAAATCTCATTAATGACATTACCTTACAAGACATATTTTATAATTCACATTTTAATGACTCATTTTCAATTACATACCTTACACATTCATCTTATTTATATTTTAAGCTTGTAGATAGGATTTCAAATTGACAACTGAGATGTTTTACCATATCTTCATGCTCCTTGGCATCTTCATCCATTCTTACCTCAAACACACCAAATTTCTCATCAAAGTTCTTGAGTTTAGTTTTATATTCTTATTGATCTTCTTCTCAATATTTAGTTCTTCATGAGCAGTAGTCAATGTAGTCTCATAGTCCATCTCATCTTCATCATCATCTAAATCACTACAAGTAGACACCTTTTATTGTGAGCAACTTCTTTCCTCAACCATGAACAAGGCTTGATCTTCAGTAGAACCATCATATTCATGATTATATTCTGATTCACTATCTTCACTCTCATCAAATGAGCTGAAATCTTCTTTGGTGTAGAGACTCTTCATGTTGTTAAAGTACTTCTTTTTATCAAACCTTATGTTGGGTGAATATTTTGTCACCAGCTAACTAACGACAAAATAGGTATATCAACCACAACACAAGGAGATTTATTTGGCCGAATGTGTAGGTTTACCACAACAAAATGAGATAAATCTCTCCTCTCATCAAGGGGAAGTTCCATATAAACTACTATAACTAATATAAGCTAAAAATACACATCAGGGGTAGGATAACACCATCCATCTCTCTTTTTTTAGAGATGATGTTCACAAAGACAAGGAGAAATCCTGAGTAACTACTGAAAGAATTTCTCTTCTTTCAGAGATGATGTTTAGAAAACTAGAGGAAGACTTCTTGGTAGTAACTATAACCACAAGAAACCCACAAAAGCATAGTCTTTCATTGCTTCTTTCACTGAATAAGATGCAAAAACATAGTAAGATAAAGTGTAGCACAAAGTCTCCACCTCAAATACAATAGAGTGAAAGGTTACGAAGGTTGATGGGAGCTCAAATCTCACCAATATCCTTTACAATGAAATATAAAATAAACAAATTAAAGATAATGATGGCAACACAAAGTCTCCCACAGTTGGCTTCAGGACACCTTCTAAATTACTTCAACTAATTTTTCTTGTTTGATTAAATGGATGAGACTATATTTAGGAAATAGATATAAGAATAATTTCTTAGATAACACAAGATATTTCAACACAAAGTCTAAAAGGTCACTTTCTTTCTCATTCAAATAACAAAATATGATTAACAGTCTGAGCTCAAAGTCTCAGGAATGCCTTTCAATTTGGGTAGAGTTTCACTTCTGGTAACAAAGAGATCCCTCCAAAAAATGAGAGATTATAATATATATCACTCAAAGAAAGACTTGGAACTTTCTTTCATAAAATGGCCCATGCTACATTCAATGCATTAGGTAGAGGAAATTTTGTGAAGGGGCCATGCTGGAGCTTGATATCAGCCTAGATTTTGACATTCTAATCATCTCAAATATCTCCTCAAAAGCATGGGCTGCCTGGTCCTCTTTATGATTCTTACATGGTTGTCCATGTGCCTTTACTCAAAGGGGGAAAAATAGGCCATGCCATTGAATGTTTGCACTCTCTGATGTCCACTTGGTAGACTACTCCACCTACTAGAATAACTCTCCTATAGATATTTCTGGATTCACTATAACTTTCCTTACTATACTTTGTCTTTTCCTAGTGATCTGAGCTCTCAGACTATCTTCTCACTTTTTTCTGGCTCTTTTGGCTCCTTCTTTGGCTTTTCATTAAGTTTGTTTTCAAGTCTACATCTTTGAAAATAAATAGATATTTCATTACCTTAAATTTGACGTCCATGAGGACGTCATTGGTCACTTAGTCACTTGAACCACTTTGAACCTTGAACCTTTGGAATGCATCAGGTCAATGGTTCAACAGTTCAAAGTGGTTCAATGGTCGGTGGTTTAATGTTTCTTATAAAGCACTACATTCACTTAGTCTTTTTTATGAGTTCAATGTATTTGTTGAACTAATCATTTGAACCATTTACTTGGAATATATTTTTAGAATCTTTTGCTTTGAACATTTCTAGAATCTTTCATTTTAACCTTTAAAACTCTTTGAAGCCTTTAGACTCAATTGAGCCTATCTCTCAAAGCTTCCCTTTAAACCTTTGAACCACTTTGAACCTTTCTAAGTTCAAAGGTTCAATGGTTCAATGGTTCAATGATTCATTCCAGATCTTTGAAGCCTATTGATGGACCTTTTGGTTGAACCTAAATGTTGAACCATCCTTTAAATTCTTAAGTGTTCAAATAAAGACTTGTTTCTTTGTGAAAGCCCATTGGTTGAACCTATTGAACATGCTAAACCATTGAGTTCCTTAGCTGAAAATGCTTGAATAATTGAAGAACTTGGCTGCTCAAAACATTTTTTTGAAAAAGGAAGATATCATTTTGGTCTAGAGGACCAAAATAGTTGATATGTTGTCCACAAAAATAAGTGATGAATTTTGGGAATAACAGCTAGCTCCAATTGGGGAACTTCATCGATTGTAAAAATAATTGAAGGGAGTAAATCTAGACTCTTCAGTGCCTTCATGTATGCCATTGGGCTACAAAGTCATGCCACCTAAAAATAAAAAGATGCCAAAAAATGAAAATGAACAACACAAAACAAACTAAATACTATACATATGTACAACTACTCTTATCTGATACTTCAAAGTTTGAAGTGCTTCAGATGCTACCCACTATGAGGTAGTGAAAAAGGCGTGCCATCTCGATACTTCAACAAGAAACTATTTTCACCATTTAAATGATGAATGGAAAATGGGCCTCTCCATAAGAAATAAAATTTCCCATGCATTCCTTTTGGTTCTCTTCTCTTGTCCCAAACATAACTTGATCTCCAATCTAAAAAATCATGAATCTTTACTTTCTAGTCAAAGAGCTTCTTTAACCAGACTCTGATGTGTAACAATATGGTCCACCACCATAGTTCACTACTCATCTAGTTCAGTCAAGCACATGATCCTTTTTTCAATGGAACCTTCAAAGGTTTGATCTTTGATTGCCTTCACCAACTTCAGTGCTAGCAATTCCAAGGTGATTGGTATCTCTACATTGACACCATACAAAAGTTAGAATGCTGACATACCTATCACCCTCTTGTGTGTAATTCTATTTTCCCATAAAGCATTAAATAATGATTTGTGCCAAATTCTCTGATTGTCATCTACCAGCTTCCTGATAATGGTCACCAAGTTTTGTTGCTTGATTCTGCTTGGCCATTTCTTTGTGGAAAATAGTCAAAAGAGTGGGAGAGGATAATCCCATAATAAAAGTAGAACTGGGTAATCTCATGAGAAGAGAAATAGGATGAATTATCTGTTAAAATCTTGGTTGGGACCCCAAACCTAGTAATGATATTTTCCTTGAGGAAATTACATACTACTTCTAAAGTAGCATGCCTAACTGGAATGGCTTCCACCCATTTGGTGAAGTAGTCTATGGCTATGAGGACATAATCATGTCTAGTACTCAAGGATGGATTTATATCACTAATGAAAGCAATCCCCCATTGCTAAAATGGCTCTTCTATCACCACAGGCTTGAGAGGTAATGCAACTAATTTGGGTCTTCTGATGAACTATTGACATAGTTCGCATCTACGTACCCATTTATATGAGTCTTGAAATAGAGTAGGCCAATAGTACGTAGCTTGCATAATCTTATGGGCAGTTATGGGTGTAAAAAAATTTCTTCCACAAGCCAAATTGTGGAAGGACTCTAAAAGTTTGTTTTACTACACTTTATCCATGTAGTGAAAGAATACCCCATCAAGGTTCCTTTTATACAGACTATTGTCCCACAAGACAAAGTTGTCAGCTTTAAACTTAACATTCCTCTTTTCTTTATGAGACAGGTGAGTAGGACACTCACCATAGGTAAGGAAATGAGCAATATTTGAATACCACTCATTTGTAGTGGTGATAAAGAGAACTATTGGCATGTCTTCAACTTCTATTTCTTTATGCCCTATTTCTTCTGGTCTATTATCAGTAATTAATTGGTAGAGACCCCTTCCCTACACAAGCTTCATTGGTTTGATAACCAGATCAAACTCCTAGATTTTAGCAATCTAATTGCCCTTTTTGGTTCTAAACTCCTGTTGAGTTAGTATGGACTTGACTGTTGTATTAGGGACCAAAGCAACAATTTGTGAGTTCAGGATGTAAAAATGGAAGTGCTTTACCACCTTTACCATAACATAAGCATGCTTCTCCATGGTTGAATACTTTAGCTCATGAGCTTTAAGAGATAACTCATGAAAGATATGGGATCTCCCACACCTTCTTTGTTCTGTTGAACCAAAATGACTGAAAGCATGTGTTTAGAAGCATAGCTGTACATAATGAAGTCTTTGGTATAATTAGGACAAACCATAATTGGGGCATGGGCAATAACTTCCTTGATGTCTTGAAATGTTAACTTGCCTTCTTTTGTCCAGCTAAAATTGGATTTGCTTTTCATTATATTGATAATGTGGCAAGTATTTTCTATGAATTTAGGAATGAACCTTCACAAAAAATTTACCTTTCCAAAGAAAGATTGGACTACGGTCTTACTAGCAAGAAGAGCAAGCTCTTGAATGGATTTGACCCTTTCTAGGTCAATCTATATTCCCTTTTGAGATATAGTGTGTTCGAGAAGTCTACCTTTTGTAACCCCAAAAATAGATTTCTTGGGATTAAGGGAAATGCCATTCTACCTACATCACTCTAGCACTTGTTGTATATGATGCACATGATCAGGATGATGCTTGGAAAAGATAGTCAAGTCATCAAGATATACCACAATGAACTTCTCCATTTCATCTCTGAAAGTAAGGTCCATTGCTCTTTGAAAGGTGGCACCAGTATTGATCAAGCCAAAAGGCATTCTACGATATGCAAAGGTGCCCCAAGGTGTAGTAAAGGTAGTCTTATGCTGGTCTACTTCACCAACTTACACTTGATTAATCCCAAAAAACCATCTAACATTGATAACATTTTATTGCTAGTCACTGTCTACAGTAACTGATCCATGATGGGCAGGGGATAGTTATCCTTTAAAGATGAATGATTTAGATTTTTGAAATCAACACATAGGTAAATTTCTCCATTCTTATTTCTCATAAGGACTATGTTTGCAATATAGGTGGAATGATGGATTGGGAAAATAATTCTTGCATTCAGCATTTTTTGTGTCTCAGACAAAATCATGCCTGATATCCTGGGGTTGTACTACCTTTGCTTCTGCTTGTGAGGCAATGACCCAATCTTGAGAGGAATTTCATGCTAGATTTCTTCAGGTCAAAGAGATTTTAAATCATCATAAGAGTATGCCAAAACATCAACGCAATGGTGAAGTAGAGCGATAAATTTGAGTTTTTCATCAGGGGTACAACAATTCCCAATGTCGACCATTTTTGGATTGTCTTCTATACTCAAATTGATTTGATCAAAATCCTTGGAGGATTTTGAATCCATTTGTTGTTCCTTGATAAACCTATCATTCTTTTCAAAAAAATTCTCAAGATAAACTAATCCTTTAGGAATTTTATTCCCTTTGAGCTGAAGGAACTCTTCATCAGCTTTTGAATTTGTTTTTGGAGCCGATTCCTGTAGTGGAGATTCACTACCTTTAACATGAAGCTTTTCAAAGATATCCTTCTATTTTAGAAAAGCAATGATTTGGTTATGACTACTGAACACCTCCCAGTGGTCAGCATTATCAGGAACACTTGGTCAAAAGACTAGTTTGATAGTGTACCTATCTCCTTTAAAATCTTAGTGAGGGACCAAGATAGTTGTAGAGATGGCCAATGAATCTACTCAACTATTGAATTCTCTAGGTATGATATAAATACTAAAAGCATCAAAGCTTTCAGTGAAATCCCACACCAGATTGCAATAATGTCACAATCTCTCATTCTTTGTTTGATACAAGTTCCTCACCTGACAAACCACTAGTTTAGCGTCTCTTTTGGCATGAAGGTTTTTAATACCTTTGTCTTAAGCATCCTTGAAACTAAGTAGCAGTGATTCATATTTATCAATGTTTTTAGTGTTTCTAAATTTCAACTTATATGTATAGGGTAAAATATCTCCTTGAGGAGATATTAAAACAACTCTATCTCCAAAACTAGTAAAAGAATTACTGCCATCAAATTCCAGAATCCAGACATCATCAAAATTTGATTTTCTTTCAAATTTTTCTTCATTGAGAAGGGAAGATCTCTTTACATGTGTACTATGCCCTACCAATTTTTTTGATGCCTTATCTACATTTTTTAGATTGTCACTTAGTAAGCTTTCATCTAATGAAACAGGAACATCTTTAGTAGACAAAAAATAATTACCCATGCCTGAAGACTCAAATAGAATTTGAGCTTCAAAGGCTGACATTTGGGTGACAATAGACTTTACCTCCTCAATAAGTAGCCTTTGCATGATGCCCTTGATAGAGATCCTCACCTTAGCTAGGTCCATGTTCAATTCTCAACCAATGTCCTTACAAACATTTTGCCCAAGAAGGATGTTGTATGAGGATGGGACATTGGCCACCAGGACTGTCATTTTGATTCTCTTATTTGGAAAAGCTACAAATACAAATTGAGCATATTTGATTTGTCTTAGCAAAGGCACTTGTTTTTTTTCCATGGAGAAACATCTCTCAAAAGTTTTAGTTAGCATGAAACTAAGAGATTCTACCACCTTGGTGGGCATGACATTGTCAGATGCGCTTGAGTCTATAATGCAATTGTTCAGCTGATGACCATTTATCAACAAGGAAATATAAAATAGTTATATTTTCCTAGGGTTAGTTGGAGGAGTAATCACAAGATTATTTTGGGTGGATGTGTTCTTCAAGGGACTGGGAGTTACTTATGAAATATCTTGTCCTACAGAGATGGTTTTATTTTTTATGCATTGAACTAACCTATCCAACTGCTTAGGGTTGGATTGCAAGAATTCAAACTTAGACATTTGAATTTTGGTCTTCTTAACATGGTCAATTATATGAAATGACTAAAATTAATTAGAAATAGGGGAAGGTAGTCTATTCTTCTATTTTTTTTGGGGTGTGGTACTGGTCTGATAATTTGAAGGAGAAGGAACATGAATGTTTGGGGTACTTACTTTTTTAGTGATTACCGGGTCCTTTGATTGAAAAGGTAGAGTAGTCCCCCATTTAATAATTGAAATTGTTGGTTGAGATCCTTCCCATATTTTTCACTTATTAGCTTGGTGAACTGACTAGTTTTGGGACCTGGTAAATATAGTGTATGATCCATTAAATGCTTTTGACTTACTTCTAGATTTTTCCTAATAATTTAGGAAACAAATGTTGGAGTCACCAGCTAATTCTTCTTCCCCTTCTGTGAAGATATTAGCATCATCTTCTTGGTTCAACTCAGGTTGGAAAGAGAAATCAAATTTAGTTTCAAGATATCTAACTATTGAGTTAGTTGGAGCCACTTCAATGGCAAGCTTCCCCTATGGGGGAGAAAGGCGATTTGGTTGCCCTTGATTTTTGGTAGCATCACCTTGATATGACTAATTGGAAAAAGTCCTTCTTGGTATATCTTGAAATGAAAGAGGAGTAGAAATCCCTTGTGCCATTTACTTTCTAAGAGCTAGTAACTCATTTGCCAACTTATACACCATAGGATCAGTGGTGCATATAGAAGAATATTCAGTAGATGAAGAAGATTTACTCCTATTAGGATCTATTCTTATCTTTCTTGCCAAGATAAGGTCATCTTCAACCTTAGTGGCCAAATCTTGAGCTACAGCAAGGTCTATGTGGCCAGCCCCCCTTAACAAGAAACTCACTTTAGGAAGTTGAGAGTTTGTGAAGAAACATTTGATATTTTTTGGTGTCAGCTGAGCAATTGTGGGAATCTTGTTCCTCAGCTTGTCAAATTTAGCTATGAAGTCCCTCATAGGTTCATGAGGCTCTTTCTTCATCTATGTGAGCTAATCCAACAAGGCATGTGCATCTTTTGTAGGCTTGAACCTTACTTCAAATTTGGATTTGAGGGTGTTTTAGTCAATCACAATCTGAGCCTACAGATGATAAAACCAGTCTGTAGTATCACCTTGTAATGTTTGTACAAATAGCCTGATTGTTATGTCCTCATACTCCATGCCTATCACACCACAAGCTATGCAAAAGGATACAATATGTTCATTAGGATGAACTCTCCCATTGCCATAGAATTTAGGGAAATTCTTCCTTAAACTGTGGGGTAGTTTATGTAAGGGTGGAGTTAGATTCAGAGGACCAAAGGTATTACCCCAGGGGCCTTGGGCTGCCATGATATGACTATTGAATTGAGGGATAACAAATATCTAAGGAGTATGTATGGACAAAGCTCTGTTAGTAGAGGAAAAAGAAGCTTTGCCTTGTATTGGTGACCTAATGTTGATAGGAGGAAAACTCCTAATTCATTAGAGGTGAGGTCGTGGAGAAAAAAGATCAAAATTACTTAGCTGCACCAACTCAAATACAAGATCAACAATACCTCGAGCTCCCTAGCTTCGCATATACTATGAATCTGTCAGAGTGTAAAATGGAAATGGAAAAGAACTAGAACTACTTTAATTTGAAGCTTGAGGCTTCAAATTGCATAGAACATCCCTAGTGGAGTCACCAAAAACTATTGGGTGAATATTTTGTCACCAGCTAACTAACGAAAAAATAGGTATATCAATCATAGCACAAGGAGATTTATTTGGTAGAATGTGTAGGTTTACCACATCAAAATGATATAAATTTCTCCTCTCATCAAGGGGAGGTTCCCTATAAACTACTATAGCTAATATAAGCTAAAAATACACATCATGGGTAGGATAACACCATCCATCTCTCTTTTTTTAGAGATGATGTTCACAAAGACAAGGAGAAATCCTAGGTAATTGTTGAAAGCATTTCTCTTCTTTCAGAAATGATGTTTAGAAACTAGAGGAAGACTTCCTAGTAGTAACTGTAACCATAACAAACCCATGAAAGTATAGTCTTTCGTTGTTTCTTTCACTGAATAGGATGTAGGAGCATAGTAAGATGAAGTGTAGCACAAAGTCTCCATCTCAACTAAAATAGAGTGAAAGGTTACGAAGGGTAATGGGAGCTCAAAGTCTCACCAATATCCTTTACACTAAAACATAAAACAAACAAATTGAAGATAGTGATGGCAGCACAAAGTCTCCCACAGTTGGCTTTAGGACACCATCTAGATTACTTCCACTAATTATGCTTGTTTGATTAAATGGATGAGACTGTATTTAGGAAATAGACATAAGACATATTCATAGATAACACAAGCTATTTGAACACAAAGTCTAAAAGATCACTTGCTTTCTCATTCAAATAACAAAATATGATTAACAGTCTGAGCTTAAATTCTCAAGAATGCCTTTCAATTTGGGCAGAGTTTCACTTCTGGTAACAGAGAGATCCCTCCACAAAATGAGAGATTACAATATATATCACTCAAAGAAAGACTTGGTTCTTTCTTTCATAAAATGGAACATGTTGCATTTAATGCATTAGGTAGAGTAAATTTTGTGAAGGGGCCATGCTGGAGAAGGATATCAACTTGGATTCTAGCGTTGTAATCATCTCAAATGTCTCCTCAAAATCATGGGCTGCCTGGTCCTCTTTATGATGCTTACATGGCTGTCCATTTGCCTTTACTTAAAGGGGGGAAAATAGGTTGTGCCATTGAATTTTTACACTCTCTGATGTCCACTTGGTGGACTACTCCACCTACTAGAATAACTCTCCTATAGATATTTCTAGATTCACTATAACTTTCCTTCTTTACTTGTTATACTTTGTCTTTTCCTAGTGATTTGATCTCTCAGGCTATCTTCTCATTTTCTGCTGGCTCCTTCGGCTCCTTATTTAGCTTTTAGCTAAGTTTGTTCTCAGGTCTGCATCTTTGAAAATCAATGGATATTTCATTACCTTGAATTTGACGTCTGTGCGGATGTCATTGGTCACTTAGTCACTTGAACCACTTTGAACCTCTAACCTTTGGAATGCATCAGTTTAATGGTTCAATGGTTCAAAGTGGTTCAATGGTCAGTGGTTCAATGTTTCTTTTAAAGGGCCACATTCACTTAGTCCTTTTTATGAGTTCAATGTATTTGTTGAACCAATCATTTGAACCATTTTCTTATAATATTCTTCTAGAATCTTCTACTTTGAAAATCTTCAGGAATCTTCCATTTGAACCTTTGTAACTCTTCAAAGCCTTTGGACTTAGTTGAACATGTCTCTCGAAGCTTCCCTTTGAACCTTTGAACCACTTTTAACATTTCTAAGTTCAAAGGTTTAATGGTTCAATGGTTCAATGATTCATTCCAAATCTTTAAAGCTTGCTGATGGACCTTTTGGTTGAACCTTGATGTTGAACCATCCTTGAAATGCTTAAGTTTTCTAAGAAAGACTTGTTTCTTTGTGAAATCCTACTGGTTCAACCTATTGAACCTACTGAGCCATTGAGTTCCTTAGCTAAAAATGCTTGAATAATTAAAGAACTTGGTTGCTCAGAACTTTTTTTTGAAAAAGGAAGAGATCATTTTGGCATGTAGGACCAAAATAGTTGATATGTTGTACACAAAAACAAGTGATGGATTTTGGGAACAACACCTTATAATTCCCTTTTTGATTTTATAATACCTAAAATATCTCTTTCCATCATCATAACCTTGATCATGCTCTTCATCATAATCCTTATTATACTTATGAGGGAACTTATTAGCAAAATATCTTATCTCACTAAAATTGAAGCATTCGATGGGTAGCTTACCTTTATACTTTCTTAAATCTATTCTCAATTTCCTTGAAATCAAAGTAATTAGTTTATCCTTATCTATATCAATAATGTCATCCTCCTTGAGTTTCTTACCTTGGAACTTCTTCTTTGTCTACATTTTAGCCTTGAAAGTTAATTCCTTATTTGGAGGTGTATCATCATTCTTCCTCATCTCATAGATAGTACGGGTTCCATGTAATTGATCCATCGTCAAATAAGTAAGGTCACGACTCTCTTCTATAAAAGATACTTTTAGATCAAACTTAGGTGATAGATACCTTAAGACCTTTTGAACAACAATAGTCTCTTCAAGATTCTCTCCAAGACCTCTGATGATGTTTAAAATCTTATCAAATCTCTACAAAAAGGATGCCATAGTACCTTCTTCATTCATCTTGAGACCTTTAAATTGCCATTTGTGAGTCTATAACTTTGTAAACATAACCTTTGAATCTCCTTCAAAAATAGTCTTTAATTTATCCCATATTTCCTTGGTAGATGTGCAATGAATTACTTTGGTGAACTCAATTTTTTTAAGACCATAAGTGATGGCATTCATTGCCTTATAATTATTCTCAAACAACTTCTTGTCTACAACACTAGATGAAGGAGTAGTAGGAACAACATAACTATCCACAATAGATTGCCATACATCAAACCCTAGGGGCATAATTTATATCCTCATCCTAGCACTCCAAAAATCATAATTAGATCCATTGAACATCAATGCTTTCTTAGTAGATAAACCACCTTGCACATTATAACTAGTCATTATACTTTGGATCACCTTTAAGTTATTAAGCTTTTATGAAGGACCTTGCTCTGATACCAATTTTTAGAGCTACAATCCATTAAGAGGGGGGTGATTCAATGGTGGAAAATAATGTAATTTAATTTATATACCCTTCCAAATACTTAAGCATTTAATTCAAACATTCATGAAGCATATATATCATTCATAGCAGTGAATAATGAACATTAAAAAAATCACATACAAAAGACAATATCTACGTGGGAAATCCTCTTGGGTAATAAAACCCACTCTCAAGATTACAAACTCTTAAAATACTATACTATAAGATGATAAAAAACAAAATAATTATTAATTCCTTCTGATTAGTAACCTTTGGTCAAGTCATTATGACCTGCAACCTTGATCAAGTCCTTATGATCAAAGGTTTATAGTGAAACCCTGTTTCACAAGGAGAAACTACCCCTAAGAAAGATCAAGTCCTTTAGACCCTCCTTGAGAAGAAAACTTCCAACTTAGACCTAATGTCTTCAACACCTAATTATTGACCTCTTTATTATTTGATAACTTCACAAACTCTCTATCTCAAATAGGCCTCTCACATAGGCATGTCATAAACTCTTTCCTTCTTTACTCAAATTGTCCTCATCTATACACTCAAACCTCTTTACATATATACAAACTATAATATCACTATCTTAACATTAGTAACATGACCTATACGTCATATACATAATTATCCAAATATTCTACTCATTAACTCTACCAATAAGCATACTACCTATCCTTTGCTCCACAAACCACACACATAAGCCTCTCACAAATCTCTCTTCGGTCTCTCACTTACAAGTCTATAAACTAACACATTTGGTTTCACTATATATAGAGTAATCATGAATTAATCAAGATCAAAATATTTCCTTGTCCACCATAAAACATGTCTTCACCCTTAAGGCATCTCATATGGGTCAAACTTAAGCATAATCCCTTTAAAAATAAGCCTAAGTCACTTTTCAGTCTTATAAAGACCTATTCACCTATTTGATACATCTCCAAGCAAATCAAGAACATAATACCACTTAAAAATACATAAGTCTACTCCTTATGTCCCATAAGACATCTTCAAATTAAAGCCATCACCTTAGCTCACATTTTCATATGCTCAAACAACTTGAATAGAGACCTTATGCACAAAAACACAATTACCAAGCATATAGTGCACTTATTAAGCATTGTTCATACTCAAGATAGATTGATCACACCTCAAAAATATTCATAGATTATCTTCATGGAGTTTACAACACTCATAAATATCCAATTCACCATGAAACATCAAAACAACATCCACATAATCTTGAATATCCTTCTTGGGTCACTTGCAAAGCATATACAAAAACATAGTCAAAGTTGGAGCTCAATATCTTTGTCTATACATAATTTGAGATCTTATAATACATATTTATAGATGCACCTTGGATCCTTCTACCACATTGATTTTTACTACAATAGAAAATTCAACTTCTATCAAAAGTTATGGTCCAAAAACTAGACACTAATCTTTCTTTCACAAATTCAAATATTCAAATACAATCGGTCACAGTTAACCTTTAGACACTTTGCAATCATCTTTTGTCCTTGTTAATTATATCAAATATGCACCATTGATCTCTTCTAACCTTTAACACATAGGTTTCAATGCTCAATCATTAAACCTCTATCACTTTAACCACATCTCTTGGATCCTTGAAATATTGACTCCACATTCTCTATCGATGTCTATGGATCAACTAGGTCTTTAACTATCAATCGATCAAACTTTACAAACACCTACTCACTATTGGATTATTATCTTATACCTTTATTAAATAATTAAACATAGTGCACCTATACTCATCTAGTTACTTCCTAACTTCTTGGAGTAGCATGCATCATTGATCTTTCTCAAGCTTTAACTCTTTCAAAAATGACCAAGTATGGGGACCCTTTCAATATGCCTAAGTAGCCATTTTTGGACCTTAATAACTTCTTTTGCACTTTGACACATGATCTCAAATTTGGAACAAATAATATCTTCACATAGGATAATCCAAACATGTGACACACTAGTATTGAAACCCTTGCATGTGTGAGATATAATTCCATTGAAGTGTCTTCTTAAAAAAAATTGTCATAGAGCCAACTATGTCAAAATATGTCTTGGAGACCAAATTTGCACTTGCATAACTTTTGACATACTTTAGTATATGATCTCAAATTTAGTGTAAATCAATTATGCTAAGATTTTAATAAACTCATATGATTATATTCTCTTAACACCTTCATATGTGTAAGGTATAACACCATAAAAATTCTCACTCAAATCTTTCTACCACATTGCAAAATTAGCTAAGTATGGGAAAACACAGTCAAACTACCTACAAGCCCAAATTTTCATATGCATATATTTTGACATGTTATATCACATGATATGAAAATTAACATAAATAAACTAGGCATAAAAATGAACAAAACCATATGATCATTTTCTCATGATACCTCCACGCTTGTAAATTCTAACCTCATCAACATGCTTACTCAGCTCTTTCTAACCATATTGTAAATTTGGCTAAGTATGGGAAATTAATGAATTCTGACTAAGAAGCCAACTTTGCACCCTCATATATTTAACCTCAATTTGATGCATGAATTGAGCTATAGAAGATAATAAATAGGAACTAATGTGATCAAAACCATATGACTAAATCCCCTTGACTCATTCCCATGTGGAAATGGTGATGTCATCAAACTACCTACTTAGATTTTAGGCCACTAGACCCAAAGTGTCTAGATGAGAACTATGATCAACCAAATGAATTTTAATCATGTACACAATCACTAAAATCATTATTAACCTATGATAGGACCCCTTTCACATGCTCAAATCACCATACTCATCCCTAATCCTCTCAAACTATGTCAATATTGAAGATTAACTAACCATACATAAAACACACTAGGCAAGCATATTGTACACTTTGTCATTGTTACTTAGGATATCAAAGCACTTAATATACTAATAAGGACACCTCCATGCTATAACTAAAAACTCTCTAACATAATTACCAAATGATTCAAATGCAACATCACATCTTGAAAATAACTAATCAACCTCCTCTTCTCATGCCTCAAAATAACCAAAATTTTATTCCTGCTCCTCTTAGATATGTCAATGGGAATATCATCCCTCAACCTCTTATTCATAAAAATATGCTAAAACATATTCAAAATAAACCTTTATTTCTTTTTATTATATCCATCGACACTAGAAACATTTATCAAACCATTAAATATGATGGAACTAAAGACCCTGACTCTTTTCTTAAATCATTTGGTAATCTCTATAAGCGATGGATCCAAACCAACACTTTTGCTACCACTAATATTTTAGATAAAACATTCAATGTATATAATTATAATGTTATATTAAACTCCCTCAACATTGCATCCTACAATTAGAGGATTTAATCAATTCTTTAATTAAATAATTTCAAAAAAATGATCTCCTTCAAAGATGTCTTAGTCATTTCATTAATGCTAATCATTTATTCTCTGAATCAACTCACACTTTCATTAAATGGTTGAAATAATAGCTCATAAATTAGACTATAACATGAATGATTATATTCCCTTTAAATTATTTATCACTACTTTAAAACCTTTACTTAAATACAAGATTTGAATTTTTCCTCACAAACATTAAAAAAGTCATTTGATCAAGCTAAAAGACAAGATTTACTTATGAGCCAATTTGGGCCATCACAAAATACAATCAAGCACTATTATGAAACTTTAAATAATGTGATTAATAGTGAAAATTTGCACTATAAATCCTTTCCAATAAAAATAAGAGTAGTTGAAATTAGATAATCAAACTCCTTACCACTCATCAGTAATGGTATCACAAATGAAAAAATTATTATCTCAATCTAAACCCTTCATCTATAATAATATTGCCTCCCATCATGGTATGATCCAAATAAATTTTGTTGGTTCCACATCGATATTGGTCATTCTCATGATATGTGTCATAGGCTTATCAAATTTGTAGTTTATTTTATGCTAGGTGATACATTTGATGATGTTTATACAATCAAGTTACATCATCCTAATTATCTCAAAGCATCAAAAAATAAACAATTTACCAAAACCATTCCCTTAAAACATTAAAAATACTCTTCTAATCTACAACATTTGAATGCTAATATTTGTGCAATCAATGCTATGATCAATATTACACTAATTATCAATATTTGAATGTGACTAAAGTTAATTGTTGATGTAAACCTACTCACAAAGATATTATCATTAAACCTAAGAAATCCTCTACTAATGAATAATTTCTTAAATATATTAGAACTACTTTACCAATAAATTTAGAAACAAATATTAGTAATGAACCACTTCCACAACTAGAACCTCAACCTAGTGCTTTAATCTATACAAAAAAATATCCTTTCCCATAAACATCATAGTAGTTCTTCATCCTAAATCTCATTGAAATTTATTAGAACTCAACTCAATGCCTTGCAAAATTTCCCTTATGGAATTAGTTCAAACATCTCTTTCTTACTATAAATTGTTTATGAAATAATTACAAGATATTAAAGAACCATAATCTCACAATTTAAAATTCCCTTCTAATAGTTTTTCCTTTATAGAATTTCATGAAATTGAAATAGTTTATTCATCCACAAAAACCTCTAGAGAATTTATCGAATAAGGTATGATCAATGATGAAATTATTTTTTAAGTAGATGATCCACCTCTTTTTATAAAAATTTGTATCAATAATACCCTCATTCTAAAATTCTTATTAATCAAATAATCTGGCATTAATATCACTTATCTTTAGTTAATTAAATAAATTAGATACACCATAGAAAATATCAAACAAACATGTCTCATGTGTAGAGGATTTGATAAAAATAATAAAAAAACACTTGGATACATTTGGCTCCTTCTTACCATTGGACCCAAGATAATTTTCACCAATTTTATGGTTCTTGATCTTCTTTTATCTTACAACATGCTCCTATGTTGTCCATGGACCCATCATATGCATTATATCACCTCCTTAAGTAATCAATGTATCAAATTCATACATAATGGAAAACATTACAAACATGAGGCTCATCCTAATCCTTAGAGCATCTAATTTCCAAATCCTAAATATCAATATCACATTCCTACTATTTATCATATCAATAGTCTAGCTCTTCATGTTTGTTAACATGCATGTTGATTTACATGTCACTCTTACAAAGTCAAATGATTATGAACCAAATGAATTATAAAATACTTGTAATAACACTTGATTACCCCATTATATAGTGGAATTTATCCCTTCTAATAAACTATCATATGATCCCACCATTCCCTTAATCTATGATACTACTAATAGTCCTTCCCCATGAAATGCATATGAAGCCTCTTTCACAGAGGATGATTTAAATTGTAATGAATATGGGGTAATGAAACTCCTTGAATATTCTTCAGCTATGTCTCCTAATAAATTAAACAACATAGATGTATCTACTAATGATTATCCAATTGAAAATTATGTTTTCACTATTTCTCATACAACGATAATTATATCATTGCCCAAGCTCAGTCATAGTTTTTAGATGTACAAATTATAAAAATATTAGCTAAAAACATGACTTCAACCATGATGTTCATGTCATTCATATATCATCTGATACTAAATCATAACTTGAAGGTTTTGTACCACTTTCTAACCCATCATTGTTATATACCTCATGGATAATCTAAGAATTCCCCACTATTATATACTTAGAGTGTCTAAATCAACTTAATTCAATATAACTTAATTCATCCTTTTTTGATTGTATTGATCAATCTAATGATATTCAATTACCATCTTCCATTTTTATCCAACATAACTCAACATACATGAGTCTTCTAGATTTATCACCTAATCACATCTATTGAAAAAACCAATACAATTAATATCAATCTTACTGATTTCACTCAACTTGATACCATCAAAATAAAATCTTTATCCTCTACTCTACCCCTGCCATTACTTTAGATGTTGAAGTTAATGATGTGATATAAATACATTTTAAATATGATAATAAATGCAATCAAATCATATAACTTGAAGTGGATGTTTAATATTATGGACCTTTACCCATACTTCTAAATGATGGAGCTATATTAGAACTCTTTGATAATAGAGAACCTCAAATTCCATGCCAACATCATAAGCTTGGACACTTTCATCAAAAGGTTCCTTGCTTTAATAATTTCATTTCTAGTGTTTATCATAAAACACATCCTATTTATTCCATCTGTTCTTCTCCATATCATTTCCAAGATGTAAATGCTATGTTTATTGAAGAAACTATAAAAATTAAGTATGGTACACTCACATGTTCTCCACCTATTATTATCTTTAAAGAACTCAACCCATAATAAAATAATAAGATTAGTCTCTTATTTGAAAAATATCATGAAACTTTCACTTGGTCATATTAATACATTCCTATAATTGATCCTAACATCATTTTTCATAATATCATTACTTATCCAGATGCCAAACCTATGCGGAAAAATCTAAAAAAAATCCCTCTTGATATTTCCACTCTATGTCATAAATAAATCATAAAAAATTTGGATGCTAAGTTCATTAAACCCATGGATTACTCAGAATGGGTTTCAAACATTATCCCCATTTATAAAAAAAGCACCATGGTCATTTGCATATGCATATACCTTCAAAATTTAAACGTAGCATATCCAAAAGATATTTTTCCCCTACCATCAATTCATGCCATTAGTGATTAATAGGCTATAAAATTTTATCACTCATGGATGGTTTTTTGGGATATAATAAAATATACATAGCTCCTGAGGATTAATAAAAAATAACATTTACCACTGAATGGGGCACACATTATTATGTTAAACTACCTTTTGGTCTCAAAAATGTTGGATTTACCTATCAACATGAAATGACCCATATTTTTCATGATATCATTCATAAAATAATCAAAACATATATACATATTTTATTTCTAAATATAAACATCATAAAAATCATCTTCATGACTCATCTATCATATTTGATCAACTCATAAAATAAAAATTTAGACTTAACCCCTTAAAATACATATTCAGTGTTACTTTTGGTAAAATTTTAGGCTTTATAGTTTCTTTTGAGTATGGTCATTGATGTTAGGTTGTCATTGATGTCAAAGAAATCATGTTTTACTAATACATTAATGACAAAGTGTTTATATTTATGGTTTGGAGAGATATGACACATTTTCAAGTCTGTAAGAATAAAAAATAAGTTGTGAGGCATCCTTAGATGTCTTGGTAAATATCTAGTTTGTCACTTGATCATTTGAAAAAATAAACATGCATATTATAGATTAAGAGAAGCCAGACCATCACTGTACATCATGTAGATATGAATTAACTACAAAGTTTGTGAAATTATTTTTGGTACTTAAAAAGTCAACTAAGGTCAAAAGACTTCATGGAGTTGGTTTTTTATAGCACCAAGAAGGTCCCCAAAAAATTTGAAGTCTTGAAATGTTTTATAGATCAAGTTATAAATCTTCAAATTTGCTCTTGCAGACTATGTCAAGCCAGAGATAATCAAGTTTAACTTTGTTAAAGTTTGAGGTCAACAAATCAAGTAGATCTAATGATTCACATTAAATCAAAGATCTTGATCCAATGGTGCATGTAAAATTCAATATGTTAAATAATGAATGCTATAGTGATGTATAAAATTCATAGATCTTGGATAGAAGATAAATGATGAGAGTATGATCATGTAGTTAGAATATCGATGGTGTGGGTTGAGTCAAAGAGTCAATGTGTACAAAAGGCATGCAGAGTTGTTAAGTGGCACAATTATGGAAGATCAAATCTTAATCAATGGTGAGAATTGAAAGATAAAGACCAAGTTTATTTGAGGAGATTGATGGTGCATATTTGGTCAAAGTTTCCAAAGAGCATGAGATGAGGTTAAAGTGTCTAATGTTTAACATATGCTTAGTGATATTTGGAGTTTGAATATTCAAATTAATGAGGGAAAACTAGTGATTAGTTTTTAAGCTATACCTTTTGATCCAAGATGAATTTATTGATGCAGTAAAAATAAAATCATAGAGGACTTCAAGGCACATCTATATATTCTAGTTAGAAGGTCTGAATGTTTGTATAGACAAAGTTGTGAAGCTTCACAGTTGTTTGTTTTTTTGTTCATGGTGTTTCTATGTATATAATTTTGTTTAAGAAAATTGTGTTTTAGAAGAAGGGTGTTTTGGTGGGATAAATCACTTGAAGATGTTTTAGAGATCATATGGAGTGGACCCATGTATTTGAAAATGATCTTGTGTTCTTAATTTGTTTAATGAAGTGCTAAATGGGTGAATAGGTCTCTATGAAACCTATAAGGGCTACTAAGGCCTGATTAAAAGGTGTAGATGCTTAAGTGTGACCTATAGATGGTATGATTAACCTTTGATAATGTATTTGATCCATGATTATCATGATAGAAGTCTTAAGATTTAAGTCTAGTCTTATGGCCAACCAAGAAGTTGATATTCATGAAGACTCTATAAATGTTGGAGACCAAGGCAATGGTTTCTAGATGTGTGGATTAAATCAAAGGAGAGAACCTTTGAAAGAGAAGGTATAGGTTAGTAAGGACCATCAAAAAGTGAAAAGGATTAGTTATACTTATCTGATCAAGTTGATCTAAGACACACATGTCATTGAACCTAATAAGCCTAGAAGAGGCAGATTGAGTGAGTAAGCCCTAGATGTTGATTAAATGAGTGTGCTTAGTGGATGAATTGAAGAGTTGAGAAAGTTTATGAGTGTGTGCATGACCTATAGGTCATGTTTTTTATGATATTATAGAGTTGTTATAAAGTGAAGAGTGATCCAAAATGGTGTTTTAGATGCATTGCTTATGTGTACAAGTTCATGAGAGTATAAAAGGGAAAGAGTGCATGTAAGATAAATCCAGCATTAGGTGTAGAAGACATTAGATCAAAGGTAGATATCAGATCAAGGTATCTAAGTGTGTGCTTGGTTACTCAGGGGGTTAACACCTCCTTATGGGATGGGTGTCTCACTAAACTAAGGGATGGGTGTTCCTTGATCGGTGAATGTTGGTCTAATTCTTAGATCTTATTTTACAAGACTATAGTCCATCTTGTAGGGTTTAGTGGGTTTTATCCCCCAAGATGGTTTCCCACATATATGATGTGTTCATGTGATGTATGTTCTTGTATGATTTGGATGTATGTATTTTCACGTTTATGTTTCTTGATAAAGATTGATATATGCTAAATGTTTAAGAATTGGGAATTAAATTAGATTATATTACATCATTGATTCACCCCCTATCAATGATTGTACCTCCAATAATTAGTATTAGAGTAGGACTTTAATTACAAGTTTAACCACTTGAAGGTGATCCAAGGTACAATATGGCTAAGCAATTGAAGAAAGAGAATCAAGAGTTGAAGACTTAGGTATAGGTTACTTATGCATATCTAAAATCAAGTGAATAAAAATTTGATAATCTCAAGTCACTTATTAAGAATTACATTGGTAAGATAAGAGAGTATGATTAAGAAGAAGCTCAGAAAAAGATCATGACCTCAAACTTTAAGGCTATTAAGGATGAGTGCATCAAACTCAATAAGGAGATATAATCCTTAAAGTCAAGATCAAAAGATGATAAAGAGAAGATCAAAATTATTGAAAATCAATTAAGAGTTACAAAGACTAATCTAAGTTCAAATTTGGAAGAATGCAAACATCCCAAGACTCAGTTAGAAGAGACTAATGCCAAGATTATTTGAAAGTAAGGTGAGCATGATGAGTTTAAATCCAATATTGATTCTATAAATATTATTGAAGAGTAAGCATGTATATTGAAGGATGACATGGTTAAATAAGCTAATATGGATAAGGAGACCATCCAAAATCTCAAAATTTAGTTAGAGGTTGCAAGTTCAAGTATGATAGCTAAAGAGGATGAGATAATTCAATTAAAAACCAAGCTAGATTAATTAAAGGATGATCATGAGTAATTTTTTAAGCTAAACAAGACTAGTAAAGGTAAAGAGAGGTTAGTTCAAGACAATAAGGATGCAAGTACCAAGATCAACAAGAAAAGATCCATTAGATATCCAAGTGTCATGAGGTATGAAAGATATTTTAATGGTCATTATTTTACTTGTCATAGGTTTGGTCATAAGGAAAGAAGTTGTAGAAGGAAGAGTAGTTGGTCAGCTAGAGGTATGGAAAATGTAGTCTATTATAATTGTCATGGCATGGGACATATTGTTAGATTATTACCTAGAATGCATGGGAAAATATTAACCCAAGTATGGAGACCAAAAATAGTTAAGATTGAGCATAATGAACCTTAGAGACAAGGTGGTATGTTTTTTGAGATTCATAATATTCATCAAGCAAAAATTATGAATGATGTTATTTGTTTCTGTTATCATCAAGTTGGTCATATTGCAAGAAATTTTATAAGCAAGCTCTCAATTAATAAGAAGTTGTATGGACATCCTAGTGTGCTCAAGAAAGGTCAATACTTGTCATGGAATCCTAAGGATGTGAAGACCAAGAAAAATAATTCAGTTGAGCTGAAAGATCAAGGTGGACTACCTACTAAAGCAAAAGAGGAATTAGATACGAATATGGTTTAGGAATGATAAGAGAATGTGTCATCTATCTAGATAGAAAAGGAGAATTAAAAGTTAGTACAAGTTGAACTCAAGGAGAATACCAAGGTGCTATTTGAGACTAGTTATGAGGTGTGTATGGATACAAGTAAACATACTACTATTGTTGAGTAAGTTTCATGTAAAGAACATCAGTTGCCAATGACTAGTGATGGAGTTCTTTCTTAAAATGAAAAGGTATGTCATGAATATTTATTATCTCCATGTATTATCAAAATTATTTCTTAGAATAAAATGAGAATATTGTTATGGATGAGCATGTTTCTTCTCTTAAACCTAAGAAGAAGAAGAATTATCAGTATCAAATGACCAAGAAAGAGGAGGAATATGAGGAATTTTGGGAAACTCTTGGCTTCAGATTGTTTTAGGACATTGTGGGTTTAGGTGTCTTTATCTAGGCTTCAAGGAGACACTTGATAGAAAGAAGATGCATGATGGATGCCAGTTGAGCTTTGGTTGATGTTGCAAGATGAGAAAGGTCATAAAAAGATGTGTTGGTTTACTATGGAAGGACATGATAAGATATTTTTAGAAACAATGATCCTAAAGTCAATGTTTTGATCAAATCTAAAGGATGATCTAGTTGGTCAAATGGTGAAGAATGAAGTTATTTTTGAAGGTCGATAGGAAAATAATGGAAGTTTCCAAGTGTCTAATAAAGGATGGTGAGTTATCAAGATATTCTATTTCATAGAAAGGTATGTTAATTTTGTTCAAATGTGATCAAGATGTGTTTAGGGTTTTTGGTCCTAAAGGTAAGATCTTGTCAATTGATTAAATTGATTGATCAACTAATGAAAAATGAAGAAAAAGGTTTATATGAAGGATGAGGAGAATGTGTTGTCATATCTTTGATATTTTTAAGAAGGTTTCTAAGTTTTGAAGATGACAAAGTTGTGTATGTCATGGAGTTCACAGTGTCATGAAGATATAAGATCTATTGGTGGTTTCATAAGGATATTGACTGAGTGTGTATAGTGTTGAAAAATTTCTATCAAATCTAGTTGATTAAGATGACTTGTTAAAGATGTCATGATCTAGGTGAAGCATGGAGTTAAAGGAGCTAACTCAAATAGTTTGAAAAACATGAAGAAGATGTGCATGATGTAAGAGAGAGCATATGTGAAGATGATTTAGTCTTGATATAAGTGTGAATATGTCTACTATATTTGTGAATTCAAGAAGATTGACATGATGACTTGATCAAACCAAGTCATTTATTTTGACAAGGTATTGAATCTTCAAGCATGAGTAAAGAGAGCTTGTGAGTTATATAGGTATACAAGTCCATGGATCATAAAATCCCAAGTTGAGATTGGTGTATATCAAAGAATAGATGATATGAGATGGAACATGATGTTAGGCAGATATTTATAAGCTCTGTGAGTACTTTATCGAGTCCAAAGATCAAAGAATCTCAATTTTAGATTGGTGCATGTCAAATAGGGAGCAATTGATTCATATGCTTGAAAGTATTTAAGTATCCTAAGCATACTAATAATAATTAAATGTATACATATTGTTGAGGAATATTTATTGGCATGTTGAGGAAGAGACCCTTTATCATTAATGTCAAAGGGGGAGAAAGATTAGAATGAAGGAATTTAAATGAATTCATTCTGAGGGTGTTTTGCCATTAGTGATAAAAGGGGAGATTATTGAGCATGGTCATTGATGTTAGGTTGTCATTTATGTCAAAGATATCATATTTTACTAATGGGTTAATGACAAAGTTATCAAATTGATTATTTGGAGAGATATGACACATTTTTAGGTCCATAAGGACAAATAAGAAATTGTGAGGCATCCTTAGAAGTCTTGGTGAAGCTCTAGTGTGTCACTTGATCATTTGGAAAAAGAAACATGAATATTATAGCTTAAGAGAAGATAAACCATCATTTCATGTCATGCAAATATGAATGAACCAACTTGTTTGTGAATTTCTAGTACTAAAAAATTCAACTAAGATCAAAAGATTTCATGGGGTTATTGTCTATAGTATCAAGAATGTACCCTAAAAATTTGGACTCTTGAATTGTTTTTGAACTCAAGTTATAAAGCTTCAAAATTTATCTTGAAGACTATATTGGACCAAAGACCATCAAGTTTAACTTTGTTAAAGTCTAAGGTAAACTAGTCAAGTAGATCTAATAGTGCACGTTAAATCATATATCTTGATCCAACAATGCATGTAAAATTCAATATTTCACAGAATGAATGCACTAGTGACGTGTCACATTTATAGAGATTAAAAAAATATTAAAGGTGAGCATATGATCATGCAGTTAGAATATCGATGATGCAGGTCAAGTCAAAGTGTAAATGTGCATAAAAGGCATGCAGAGTTACCAAGTGGCACAATCATGGGAGCTCAAATATTAGATAAATGATGAGTGTTGAAATATAAATACTAGGTTTATCCAAGGAGATTAATGGTGTTTATTTGGTCAAATTTTCCAAGGAACATGATATGAGGTCAAAGTGTGTGATTATAACATTTTCCCAGTGATCATTCAAATTTGAATATTGAAATTAATAAGGGAAAACTAGTGCTTAGTTGTTGAGCTATAACTTTTGATCCAAAATGAATTTATTGATGTAGTTAAAATAAATTTTTTGTAGGACTTCAAGACTTATCTATATAATATATTTAGAAGGTATGAGTGTCTTTACAAAAAAATAATGGATCTTCAAAGTTGATTATTTATTTGTTCATGGTATTTTTATGTAAAAACTTATATTTGAGCAAATTGTGATTTAAAAGAAGGGTGTTTTGGTTGGATAAATCAATTTAAGATGTCTTAGAGATCATATGGAGTGGACCCATGTATTTGAAAATGATTTTGTGTTCTTCATTTGTTTGATGAAGTGCTAAATGGGTGAATAGGTCTCCATGAGACCTATAAGGGTTACTAAGGCCTAATTGAAAGACATATCTACTTAAGTGTGACCCATAGATTCTATGATGGAATTATGATAATTTATTTGAGATATGATTATCATGATAAAAATTTTAAGGGTTAAAGTAATTCTTATGGCCGACCAATAAGCTTATATTCATGAAGACTCTATAAGCGATGGAGACCAAGGAAATGGTTTCTAGATGTGTGTTACGTCTGTGTCGATTGAAGTGAATGACATAACCTTTGAAATATAAGGTAAACTTTAGTAAGTACCATTATAGATTAAATAGATCAATCATTCTTATTTGATCAAGTTGATGCAGGAGGACACACATGTTATTAGACCAAATAATCCTAGAAGAGGTAGGTTGAGTGAGTAATCCTTAGAGGTTGATTGAGTGAGTGTGATTAGTGTATGGATTGAAGAGATGATTATGTTAAAGAGTGTGTGAATGAAATAAAATTCATTTTATTGATGTTTTGATAGATTTTTTGTTGGTTTTATGATTGTTTATATGTTTAGAAGTGAAGAGTGATCCAAAAGGGTGTTTGGATGCATTGCTTGTGTATGCAAGTTTGTGAGAGTGTAAAGGGGAAAGAGTGAAAGTAAGATAAGTCCATAATCAGGTGTATAAGACATCATATCAAAGGTGGAGATCAGATCAATGTATCTAAGTGGGTGATTGGTTGCTGTAATGTCCCCAAATTTATGATAAAGTGATTTAATTAATTTAATTAATTTAAGTTGTCCAAAAATTAATATTTCTTCAATAGGATGACTTTAATTAATTAATATAGAAATAAAATATTAAATAAGTTGGCTTCTTCTAGAAGATTCTTGGGATCCTTTAAAAGTAGTAGAGGGCAAAGCATTTTAGATATCTTTTTGTTGCTAAAAATATTCTAAGTATTGTGAAGCTTGAATCTGTGATTTAGCTAAAATCTCTGAAGACGCAAACCTTCAGTAGATTGGAGAAGAGTTGGATGAAAACCTAGTGCTTTTCAGGGGTGGATTCGTGACAGAATTCATATTATGCTTAGTGATCAGATCTGGAGCTTCAGAGGTCATCCACTAGATATGTCAGGTGTTCAGCATTACAGAGGTTTCCAGGTATTATTTTCATTAGATTTGATTTATAAATATATATATATATATATATATATATATATCTTCAGATCAAGTGCTATACAGAATCTGCACAGATTGGTACCAGGCCATACCAGCGGATTTAGAAAAGTGAAGAAGGGCATAGTTCGCAGTTGCAGGCTGTAGGGTATTACAGAGGCCAAAATTGGCAGATCAGTGACCGACATCGGTAGGTAGATGAACATCAGCCAATCAGTGACCAACATCGACAGGCAGACAGTCACAAGCAAGTAGAGATCAGACATAGGCAATTGACAATGGTAGTGTATCGACTAACATCGACAGAATAACTGACGTCGGTGACTGTGTTTTTTTGGACACAGCAACCCGAGCCACACAGATCCAGGTTTTTATTTCCATTTTGCTAGTTTTCTAGAATAATTTGGTTTGGAGACCATATTTGTATTATTTTATGATATTTGGACTATATTTACAATTGCATTCATATTTATATCATTGTCTTGTTTTATCATTGGATATGGTTGTTCCATTTGACTGAATCCCTGCAAGTAGTTGAAATCAGTTTTGAAACGAATTTGCATCCAAATTTAGTTTGGGATATTTCAATGGTATCAAAGCCTTGATTCTACCAGCTTGTTGCTATTAGTTTTAGTTGGTTAGCATGATAGTTCATTATGGCAAAAAATTTAAGAGATATAACCATATGGAAAGAATGGGAATAGTCACAACAAAAATTCAAGCTTCAATTGCAGTAGTTCAATGATTCTATGTCAAGAAAATTTGGACATGATAATGGATCATCATCTTCTTCTAGAAAGGATCCATTGCCACTAGACAGGAAAATGAAAGTAATTAGCATACTTGAGGAGTATAATACTCTTCCTCAATATGTTAGGGAGAACTTTCCTTTCAAAGATTACATTGACATGCATCCAAAAATTTGTCATAAGGTTGATCTTGCAAAAAAGGAATACCATGCCATAGTTGATGATATGTTTTCATGTGAGAAAGAAGATTTGTGTCAACCTGTCCATGTTCATGATAAAAACACCATAATGGATCAGTCACTTGTAGGGTATGCAGAAGAAAGGCATGAAGATGTGTTATCATTTGAGTTGCAGCCTAGGAAAAACAAAAATCAGTCATCATGTGGGAATCCTAAAGAAGAAATAACTCTAGAACATAAAGAGACACATAGTACACCATTGATTCATCAATTTGATCACAAAATGGAAGAGATAACAATCATGGATCAGCCCATGAGGGATGTTGAAAGCATGTCTCCAAGGTCTGGTACCTATTCTAATTTTTGCAATAGTAGTTCTAGTGATGTGGTATCATCCATTTCACATGAAGGTAATGAGGTTGTTGAATCTTCCTATGGTGGTACTCAGGTTAAGTGTGTTGCACATGAGATCTATATTGTGGATTCAAACCACAAAGGTTTTGATTTTGTATATTTTGGCATAGAAGAGGTAAAGAAGTCCGAAAAACTTAATGAAGAATGGTTGCAAAAAGCCAAAGAGGCTAGATTAGTGGTTGCCAATGCAAGACAACATCTTCAAAAAGTGAAACCAGTACAGGGAGACATTAACACATTTTTAGGTAATGATTTATCTGCATCATCTTCACAAGTAGAAGTGGTTAAAGATATTGTGCAGGTTGAGCCAGTTGCATCAGAAGGTGATATCACAAGCACACCAGATTACATGATTGACACAGATAGTGATTCCAGTATAGTTGGTCTAGATGAAGTTACAATAGTTGAGAATACTATCATGTTTGAGGATAGTACAGTTGGTCAAAAAGTGAGCATTCAAGACTTTGCAGAAAATGAGTATCAGGCACAGTTGGATGCTTCTTCACATGAGGTAGAGGTTAGTAGTTCTTCATGTTGTTTGGCGAGCTAGCTGAAGATGAGGGGAACTCATTTATGAATGATGAGGTAAATAATTCTATATGCTGCATGACATTTTCACTTCCAATTATGAGTCATCATCCTTATGGGGATTTGGAGAGTATGATAATCAGAGTAGAGCAACGGTCTTTTGCGAAGACTAAGGTATGTGATGGTGAGTTTGTTAATTACATATTGAGAATTACCACACTACTCTCTAGGAGAAATAAGGAGAATTTATTCACAAATATTTTGCAACATAGTGTTTCAGATAGTAGAGTTGGCAAATTTTTGAGAATGATATGGGATCCTGGTAGTTGGTGTTGGGTATCAGGGGTGAATTGCTTGAGGACAAGCAATCTCTAGGAAGGGAGGACTGTAATGTCCCCAAATTTATTATAAAGTGATTTAATTAATTTAATTAATTTAAGTTGTCCAAAAATTAATATTTCTTTAATAAGATGACTTTAATTAATATAGAAATAAAATATTAAATAAGTTGGCTTCTTCTAGAAGATTCCTGGGATCCTTTAAAAGCAGTAGAGGGTAAAGCATTTTAGATATCTTTTTGTTGCTAAAAATATTCTGAGTATTGTGAAGCTTGAATCTGTGATTCAGCTAAAATCTCTGAGGATGCAAACCTTTAGCAGATTGGAGAAGATTTGGACAAAAACCCAGCACTTTTCAGGGGTGGATTCGTGACGAAATTCATATTATGCTTAGTGATCAGATCTGGAGCTTCAGAGGTCATCCAATGGATATATCAGGTGTTCAGCATTACAGAGGTTTCTAGGTATTATTTTCATTAGATTTGATTTATAAATATATATATATATATCTTTAGATCAAGTGCTGTACATAATCCACACAGATTGGTACCAAGCCGTACCAATGGATTCAAAAAAGTGAAGAAGGGCACAGTTCACAGTTGTAGGCCACAAGGTATTACAAAGGTTGACATTGGTAGATTAGTGACTGACATCGGTAGGTAGACCGACATCAGCCAATTAGTGATCGACATTGATAGGCAGACAATCACAAGCAGGCAGAGATCAGACACAAGCAACTGATGACAACAGCGTATCGACCGATGCCGGTAGAATAACCGACATCGGTGACTGTGTTTTTTTTGGACACAGCAGCGTGAGCCACACAGATCCAAGTTTTTATTTCTAGTTTGCTAGTTTGCTAGAATAATTTGGTTTGGAGACCATATTTGTATTATTTTATGATATCTGGACTGTATTTACAATTGCATTTAGATTTATATCATTGTCTTGTTTTATCATTGGATATGGTTATTCCATTTGACTGAATCCCTGCAAGTAGTTGAAATCAGTTTTGAAAAGAATTTGCATCCAAATTTAGTTTGGGATATTTTAGTTGCCTAGGGGTTAGTGCCTCCTTATGGGATGGGTGTTCCTTGATCAATGAGTGTTGGTCTAAATGTTGGATCTTGTTTTATAGAACTGTAGTCTGTATTTCAAGGTTCAATAGGTTTTATACCCCAATAGGGTTTCCCACATATTGATGTGTTCATGTGATGTATGATCTTGTATGTTTTGGATGTATGTGCTTTCATGTTTATGTTGCTTGATCAAGATTGATGTATGTTGAATGTTTAAGAATTGGGAATTGAATTGGATTATATTACATCATTGATTCACCCCCTCTTAGTAATTATACCTCCAATGGTTTAAAAAAAAGGAATTGATCTAACTAAAATCAAATATATTATAAACATGCCTATTCCTCGCTACATTCTAGACATATGCACATACATTAGGAAACTTGGGGTAATTTTCCACTTTTTTCATAAAATAGATTACCATATATACTCCATTAATTACATTATTAATAAAGGTAATGATATATAACAAACATATTCATGATAAAAATCATTTAATATCATGAAAAAAATCCTTGCTTCATCCTCCTACTCTTTAAATGCCTTCAAATGATCATCCACTTATCTTGTATACCTCATCTACCCCCTTATTAGTTGGGGCAATACTCACTCAAAAAATGAAATTGGTAGATATATGCCATGTATTATATTATCCAAGCTCCAACAAACTAAAATAAATGTTACACAAAATAAAATGTGATTGTCTAGATATCTATTTCATAGCTAAAAAGTTATACCATTATATGCTTTATCAAACTACGTATGTTATTATTCATCTTGATCCACTTTGTCATTTATTCTTTAAATCTTTCTTACCTAGAGATAGAATTAGAAAATAGATTTTAATTTTAATGGAATTTGATCTATGAATCATTAGAAAAAAATATGTCAAAGGACATTTTGTTATAGATCTACTTGTGGTTTTCCCTCTACTAGATACTAATTATTTTTAGGATACTCTTATTTATGAAGATGTTCTTTATATTGAAGGTTTTAATCAATCATTTTCACTCAAATATTATTTTCACAACTTCATTTTTATCTTGAAATAAATAATCATAAATAACCTTACCATTTTATTTCTAGATTTAAATGTTAAGAGGTCATTGAAGAACTACTAGAAATTACAATTGACTTGCATGAAGAAACTTAGACACTTCACTTTTATGGTGAAAAATTCCTTCAAGGAGTTGGGCTAGGTTGAGTTTTAACTGACCCCCATGGTAAAATAATAGCTCTATAAATTTTATTAACCTTTTATTTCACCAATAACATGGCTAAATATGAAGTGATTATATTAGACATGCAAGCCATGATTGATTTATATCCCCTATATTTACATGATTTAGGTGATTCACAACTCCAATGTCATCAAATTTGGTATTTATCAATGTAAAAGTGATAAAATTACCACATATCAGCAAATCACCACTAAAATTTTGAATGAATTCACTTTATTTACCATTGAACCAATCTCATGAGAGAAAAATGCTATATCTGATTCTTTTGCTTCACCAACATCTCTATTTCATCCTTATCAAGTTATTCATGATTATGAATTCCTTATCTAAATGAAGAGGTCACCTTATTTACAAAAAAATGGTTCTCTAATATTCCCCATAGAATTTATCACCACTTGATAGAGTTTATGGTACAAAAATATTATCTAATTCATTGAGCATCATACTCACCCTCTAAAGGTAGATTCTTGTGAAAAGACTTGAATTCACAAATAAGCATGAAAATATGTAATTAGATATGAAAACCTTTATTATCATAATTATGAATGTATATTAATCCACTATGTAACTTTAGAATAAATTCTTACTCTCCTTGAACAAACACATAGGGGCATCTGTGGGGGTCACTATAGTGGCCATACTATAGCTTGAAAATGTTTACACATGGGATACTTTTGGCCTAATCTTGAAAAATATGCCATTAATTTTGATAAATAATGTCATCCTTGTAAAATTTATGATGAACTCATTCACTCTCCTCTATTCTAGTTCTAAACCTTGGAGTCTCCTTTGCCATTTTATATGTGGGGATTAGATATCATTGGGAAATTACCTACATCACAAGATGGTCATGTATTGATTATCACTACCACTTAATATTTTACCAAGTGGTGGAAGATATGCCTCTTGTTAATGTTATGGGTATCACCATTTCAAAATTTATTCTTAATAAAATCATATGTAATTTTATAATTCCTCATATGATCATTTCTAACAATGGTGTAAATTTCAAAAACAAAGATATGGAACAAATACGTCAAAAATTCAAAATTATACATACATTTTTAATGCCCTATCACCCTCAATGTAATGGAAAAATAGAAGCCACTAAATAAATTTATAAAAAAATCTTGCTAAATATTATTAGATAATATTTTTCTAATTATCACCTTAAGCTTTGTCCCACAGTCTGGGCTTATCGCACTAACATACACACTGCTACTGGGCAACACCATTTTTTTTAGTATACGGTTCTGAATCTATATTACCTATAGAAGTTGAATTAAAATACCATGCATATATCTTCATGATATTATTATATATGAAGAGATTTATTAAACCCATCTCCATGCCCTAAACTTCCTTGATGCATTACATATGGGTTTCTTACAACATAATCACCAATGCAAATATCACATTGATAAACACCATAATAAGAAAGTCAAAGTTCATACTTTTAATATTGGTGATTTAATCATTAAATTAGATTATACCCATGATAAATAAGGTAATCACACTAAAAAATGGTGTGGACCTTATCTGGTCAAAGGCATTCTTGGTCCCAATAATTACATATTACAAATTAATGAAGAACATATTTTCAAAGAACCCACTAACACTCAATTATCAAACAAATATTTTTATTAAATACTTTACTATTATTATCCTACACATATATTATGATCTTATAAATTCTTTCATTTTTTTCAAAATCTTCTTAATATGTAGCATTACATCAATCTCAGTAGCTTTAGTTTCTATCATTAGTCCCTTTCTCTATCTATATTCCTTCATTTAATTCATGAGTTGTATTGTAAGAGTAATGGATAGGACTTCACCATTATCATGAATATATTTTTAATTTTAATTTTCCTTTTTTGATATTCAAATCATTTTTGGTCATTGGTTCTTTTTTTTACAAACTTCATTTTTACATCTATTTGATTTCTCTTTTGTGAGTTGTAGTGTAAGACTTCAAATAAGACTAGGCCTTCCTCATAAATTTCCATTTTACAAATTACTTTGTTTGTAATATTAGCTTAATTTTTTCCCTAACAAATAGAGCATTGGTTGAGAATTGTGACTTCATACTCTTAAAATTCATTATATTCTTTTTTGGTAACAATTTTAACAATCCACTTTGCAGGTCTCCCCTCACTTCCACTATTTCTTATGATATGAAGTCATGCTCACATATCATTGTACCATTTTCACACTACATTTTTTTTTGATTTGAGGTAACTAAATCATTCAATTTTGAATTCCATCCTCTCCCTTATTTTATGCCACTATGGGCACACCAAGGTCAGTTTCAATATAACACTCTTATCTAATGTGCAAGTTTGAAAGTATTAGACACAATGCTATCTAAGTTATTTTTCCTAGCCATCAAGTGTAAGTTATCTATTGTTAGTCATTTGTTGCACTCATATTTAGTTTCATGAATCCATAAAAAGGATAAATAGATAAAATCCATAAAATACAAAATCTAAAACATTAAAACAAAAGGAAATAATTAAGAAGCAAAAGTGAAAATCACACTAAAATACATTATTATTATTAAGCACATCCTATTCTAGTTGAAAATCAAAATCCACAGTTGGATTCATGATAAATCCAATTTAAATTAGGGTGAGGTAGGCTAGTAGATAAGGGTAGGAGGTCTCAGACTTTCTAAAATAAATTTATTGTGCCTACCTACTTTATCACATAAGTACCCAATATTTATTGTAGACCAATAAATTTTTAAGGGGTCCCTATTATTTCATGGGATGATAGGTCCATTTTAATTTTGATGCATATAGCCTTCATGGGATGATTTTTTAACTTTGATAGTTAACCAAATTTTATGTGGATAGGATGAGTTATATAGAGTCCTTAATGTCAAAAATATTTTTGTCTTACCAGCTTGATTTTAATTCCTTATTTCAGATAACAACTATTTACCTTGGTTTCACCTTAATTTCACCCACCACTCATTTCATATCCCACCTTGACAAGCAATTTTATGTCTAAATATTTTACCAAATTCTAATTTTCATATTCTTAATCTCTTTAAAACATGCTTAAAATAAGATTGTTCTAGTTCATCTATAATTAGAATAAAACTTGCATCTTTGAATGGTTTTGAAATACTTTCTTAATCATTTCATTATCATTCTCAGTTTTACCTTGCTATGTTTTAATTTTTAATTTGATTTTCACCCTTTTTATAGACCATTTTGTTTTGTTTCTCTTACATATCTATTCAATTTGTCTATTGTTGATTGAGTACAGATTGTTACTTCTCTTTCATCAATGTTGTTTAAATTTATGTTCTTTTTACATCTCTATGTCAGTATGTCTTGTTACTTCTCTCACATTTATGTTGGTTCCATTACTTCCATTTCATGTGTCCTTGGTTTTATCTGGGTTGTTACTCTTCTTACTTAAGATACATTTATGAGGTATGTTAATCATTTAATAGCCTTAATTTTTTGGTTATCTAATTTACTCTCATTTTATCCTTTTTTTCTTGGGATTTTAGTCTTAAACTAGCTTATGTCATCACAGCTTACCAATTTTCCAAGTGATTTATTTACACATGAAAGTCTTTCATTTTTTTAAATTTTTATACAATTTATTGTTTTTTCTCTCTAGCCTTGTATCCTTAGGATTTATTTAAAATAGATAAATGCACCCTCCACAATCAAGACTAAAAACACAATAGACAAGCATTTAACACCAAGGTAAGTGAAGGTAAAAATTATTTAATTTCATTTATTTTCCACTTTATCTTATAATTTATTAGCTCATTTCCTATGTATTGATATTTTATTCCTTGAAGCACCATTCCATATTACACCTTTGTGATACGTTATGAGATTAGAGTGAGGCATATGTATATACATAATATTTTTTTACTTTATCATTTACTAACACTTCGTCTTCCACTGACCTATCGAGTATTAATCTCTCTGAGTGCATGCCTTAAAGGATGCATCGAGAAAGGGGTGGGTAGAATTTCGGTGCTTCATAAGATTTTTGGTCCCTATACCATTACCTAAAAGCAATAAAAACCACTTTTATCGAACTCTCTAATCAATAAAATCCCATTTATCCACTTTCCTAAGTAAATCCCCTTTCAAAAAATCCCCTTACTAAGAAAACACCCTTTTTCTTCATTTTCCTACTTAATCATCTAGGTTGATCTTGTTAGATATTCAACTCACATTACATAAGTATTTTGGCCTAACAAACCTAGTTTGAGACCTAAAAACTACTTTTACCACCTTAAAAAATTGATCTAGTTGATCTTGTCAACTAAACTTATTAGAGGGTTTAGGGTTAGTTCTTGGTTATAAATACTACCTTCACTTTAATATAATAGGATAGTAACATTCATTTCACATTGTTACAATTTGTAATTCCATAAATTCTACACTTGAGGAGTCATTGCTTAGGGTTTTACCTTGGAAGGAAAGAAGCTTGTCTTGTGGGATAGTATTGTATTCAAAGTAGGATTTTTTAATCCTAGAGATGATTTCTATAGTGTGATCATTAAAAATCCATATAAACCTCTTGAAAAGCACCATTGACTAAGGGAGAGATTGAGGCACAATAATTTCATACAAAGGTAAGTATTCCTAACTTTTACTCTTTCATTTGGTAGATAGATATTGCACAAAGTAATAGGTTAAATTTTTTACTCCTTGATTAGTTTACCTCTACATGACTTGAGTATAGTTTTATTTCATTTAAATGTGTTTTTAACTACCCCCCTTTGTGCCAATTACTTTAGTGAGCACTAGATTATATTTATTTTATATATTGTAGGCCTAGCCAGGGTTATTATGTGGTGTTACTTGACTATGGGATTTAGAACCCTCTTTAGTGGTGTTGTGTGATAAGATTTCCCTTAGGTAGGTTTAGTGAATCCAAATTGGTCATGTGTTGATACAAATATATATGTAATGAATGATTTATTGGTAATATTACCTTCTTCAATCTTGGAATTTACTAAGTAGGACAAGTTGTAGATTATTTTAACTATTTAGGACTTAGACATATGAATCCTAGGTTATTAAAAGGGCTAGGTACAAAGGGTAAATTTATAAAAATATTACAAATAGATATATCAAACTAATTTAACTAAGATGTATGCATAATGATAAAATTAACTTATCTAGAGTGAAATAGGCATTGGTAGCTGTCATAAGGATATAATAGGTTTGGAGATTAGTTAGGAGTCCTTAATTATAGAAATAGGGTTGAAAACTACCTTTAGATGATAGCATGGTTAGGATGGTAGCACATTGTGCTAGTGTTCAAGGTATCATGCTAGTGTCCTTATGTGGATAAACTACTTGAAACTTCAAGGGATGTTGTGAGAGGGTTTTAGGGACCTTTAGGCAATTTTTGAGCTTATGATCATTTGTTTGTGTCACTATTTTATTAAATCTTTTCCAAAACCTAATGAACACCTATACACATGAAATAACAATAAGATAAAATGTAAAAGTAAGATAAAAATTAGGTTGTGGGATGTTATGATCACATAAGATAAAATCCTTATTTTTTGGTTGGTACCTACACTAATCTCTATGATAGGGGTTTCAGATCACATGTAATTATCCCTTAAGGAACATGTATAATCAACACAAAAAATGTTAGAATGACTTTCACCTATGCCCTTATTTGATCAAGAATGCAAGTAGATGTGTGTTGTTGAGTAATATGTAGTGTGTTCAGCTATACTATTGACTACTTTTATGTAATTATGTGCTAAAATAGTAAGTGCTAGATGTAAAATGCTTTGTGAGGCTCTTTATATGGAAATAAGTTTGATTTGAATATAAGACTCTTGTTCATTCATTAAAAATTCACAAATGAAAGATAAAATCATAAGAGAAGGCTCAAGGAAGGGTTAAAACCCAAAAAATGTTAAAAATGTGACCATTAGACATTAGCACTAAAATGGACATTAGTACACTGTGCTAGTGTCTATGACCTTGATAGTGTCCTAAGAACACAAAATTTGGTAAAGATTGTGCAAAATAGGCTAGGAGACCCTTATGATTGGGATGGGATGACAGAGGAATAATAGGATTGTAACAAATAAGGAAAATAAGTCATAAGAAAGATGTAAAAACCCAATATGACCATGTGAACAAGATTCACATTCATCACTAAGAACTTCTTATGAAAGAGAAACAAAAGACATAGTACTTGTGATTGCTTACTCAAATTAGGGTGTTTACATTTTTCCTCCTTTTATTCTAGTAATTTAAAGAAATGAAAGTGTTAGAGTAAAAAAAAGTGTACCTATACTTACCTAGGTTATTAATCTACGTGGAATATAGATGTGCTCTAGCCTTGGCCCACTTTTTGGTTAAAGAAGTGGAAAGAATTTGGAATGTTTTTTATGAAGTAGAAGTATAGAATGTGGATGCCCATTTTACTAAATTTTAATTATGAACCAAATTATGAGGAATAAAACCCTAATTTTTCCCACTCTGATATGTGAACTGAGTCATGAAATGTATCTAAAAGTGTGGAGAAACAATCCTTACTTACCCCTACTATATTATGTGAGATAAATTTGAGAAGTGATCTATAAATGTGGAGAAGTAAGCCCTACTTTCCCCCACTCTATTATGTGAACTAAATCTAAAAAGTATTTATAAATATGGAGAAACAAGTCCTACTTACCACCACTCAAGTATGTGAACTAAGTATAAGAATTAATTTGCTTAGAGGTCAAGACTCAACTTTCATAATCTAGGTCTAGTGATAATCTATGGATTAACCATGGAAGTCAGTTATATAACCTAAATTGGGGAATCTTGGGGACATCTTGGTGACATCTAAGTGTAATCTAGTAATTTGAACATAAAGAATGGTATAATATACCATTCCATAAGTATATCCTAGTAGAATCTTGTGAGATTGAGGACACAACCTTTGCATCACACCCCCGAAGCTGATATCTGAATAATGTAACTATGTTCCATGTGTATAAAACTATATCCATATAGGTATGGCCTACCATATACATGCGCCCATAGTCATAATATAAGTTTAGAATTATGTCAAAACCCTATGTAAATTTTGATAATGTGAAGTAATATCTGACAAGATCATAGAAACTTATAAATATGAGTCAACCTATGTGTTTAAACATATGAATAATTCTGTGTATCCAAATATCTGAGTCAATTTGAACCAATCTAAGTCAATTTATCTGTTTGAACCAATATATGTATCTAAATCAATCTTTATATCTAAATATATGAGTCAATCTAAACCAATATGAGTCAATCTATGTGTTTGAACCAATCTATGTATATGAATCAATATGTGTATCTAAACATCTAATTCATCATATGTATCTAGGTATCTAAATCATTGTATATTTGGGTATCTGAATCATGAAATCTAGGTGTCTAAATCAATGTGAATATTATATGTATGCCCTCATTTTGGTGAGAGAGATGAGACTATGGTAAGGGTGTTAAACTAAAAGTTATGCTGGTAAGCATGTTATTAATAGTTAGCATTACTAATATGAACATAGGATTGATTATTTATATGTTTGTAATAAAATTGTTTTTCGAAACTAGGGCCAATATAGACTTGTGGTCTATAGTGAGTTTGTTAAGGAAGCATAGGTTTTATCTCTTTGTGGAGTCAATTTGACTAGAATAGTAGTGTAACTAAAATAATGTAGGGATATCATGATTAAGTCCCACATACAAAACATGGATAAAAAATCAGAGTTATGATTCTTAAGATATCACATCTAGAAGAATCTAGTATTATTTGGTGAAATATGCATGCAAGTTCCAGATTAAGTAGGTGGAATTTTTAAAACATGGCTTAAATAGGTTGGTTGATTGGTTTGAGAATCATTTAAATCAATTGAATTGAGATAAATTGTTTGCTTTGAGATTAGAAACATACTGAGGAGATGAAGAGTAAATGTAACCCACTATAAGGAGGTGGAGGCACAAATACAGGCTAGGGAAGAGGTTACCCTAGTAGGGAACTTATCATTTTCCCTATTTTTGAAATATTTATTACCTTTTTCATAAATTTAGTGAAATTTTGGTAGTTTAGGGCCTTATTTAGGACCGTGCTAGTGTCCCCAAGACTACACTAGTGTCTTGGGCTGCCACTCTACTTTCTTAGGTACAAGAATAATATCTAGTACTATTGTCTTGGGTGCAATGCTAGTGTCCACTAGAGCCAAATTTACTAGTTTTAATTTTATTTTATGTTTGATGACTACTATTTCATGTTTATTTGTCATTCATAGATGCTAATGCTAGATTTGGTTGTGTTTTATAGGCTAATGTATGTATGAGGGATTTTTCAAGTGTCTGGATGATGGAGTGATTATGTAGACTTCCCTCAATAGATGATGATAGGGTAGTGATTAATGGAGCTGGTTTGGGCCATGTGGCATTACTTGTTCTAATACCCTGGGACTATTATATGATGATTTCATTGTGAATAAGGTGGAACACCAATACTTATATATTTTGGTTGACCACTAGGGGGATCACTATGAAATTGGAGGACATCTATAGGATATACTAAGATTGCCCATTATTAGTCAATAAGAAGTATTACAAAAGGATATAGGAGATAGATCTATAGAATAGGTAGTAAGGTACTTTATATCTATGCACATGGGGACCCATAGACTAAGGAGTTGTAGTGATGTGTTGTTGTCTTTAATTATTATAACTAATGTTCTAAAATTATAGATGTTTTTGATAGTGCTACTAGATTCCTTCATTGTTGTGGATGGGAGTTAGGTGTCTATCTCATATAGGATGCATGATATAATATAATATATAAAGGAGCATGAGACCATATATTCATCAAGTTGTACTATGTTATCCCACTTATATCAAGATTTGTACCATTTTACTCAAGAGTTATGTGTTGGTGGCATTGGGTCTTCAACATTATTGCATTATTGGAATTATGAGCATATTACAATAGCCTGAGTAGAAGGGGTTTTGTGGATAAATTCGGCCAACCCAATTTTTTTGTAGAGATATGGACTGGTATGACTCATGTGTTATTGAGGAGACCGATACACTATAGATAGGTATTGGATTAGTTGACACCTAGAGACATTAATTGGAAGCCCTATAGGGGATTCTAAGGGTGTCTTGAAGATGGTTTTCAACTAAGATGGTTTCAAGTGAGTTGTTGGTTGCGTGACCATTAGGTCAATGTATTTTGAGAGATTTTAGTATGAGCAAGTGACATGAAATTTTGGTATTATCTAGGATGTGCCACATATACCATGGGTATGGTTGAGGTGTTATTAAGTGCCAATGAGGCTTGGTAGTAAGCTAAGACTCATAATTACTAATTTATTTCTAATTTTGATGATGGAACAAGATCTAATGCTAGATATACTTGAATTAAATGACATTGGAGTGAATGATGCCAACACAATATGGTGGAGCCAATATAGATTGCCACAATTATTTTTAGGAATTGGGGTTATCATGCAAGATGTATTGGATCTAGAGCCCATTAGGGTAGTTGAAGTTATGTTGTCATTGTAGATTTTTATGTTTTGTTTCATTTAGTGTTTAATTTTTTGATGAAACATCTAATGCAACATGTTGGTATGTGTCCTTCCAAGATACAATGAGTACTAGGAGACCATGATTGAAGCTATGCTATGAGATATGACACATCATATCCCTAATGATGTTATGGATGATGGGATAGTGAAGAGGGACACAAGAGTTTCAAGTGTTCATGTACATTTATTTGATTGAGTGACCATTACCACTACAACATATAGATGAGTAAATATTGATAGATATGAGACATGTGCTGATCTACAAAGGTGAGCTATGTCCCCATATGATTTTCTAGGTGGGGTACGTGGTAAGATCATAGATCAATACATTAATATACATTGAGATCATGTGGATATAATGGTTGAGGTGGTAGTACTTCAAGATAGAGAGATGATATGTAGATCTTGATTGAGATGTAGATGGGATGCGATGGCATCTAGTTATAGTGTTGATGTATCTGAGAGAGAGAGTGAGGAGGGTGGTCTTGGTGACCAACTCTAATTATTGAGTGATTATGCATTATTATATTAATTTTTTTATGAATCAGACATGTGTATGTGTGTGTGGAATTTTTGTTACATGGGTATTATGTTATCTGGCATCTTAATTTGTGGCATTGTTTATTGGATTAAGTTTCTGACTGTATTCATTTATTATGTTTTGATATATAGATGTGTTTGTGTGGATAATGGATGGGAATGGTTTGATCATGTGTTTATGGATATTTGAGTAGACATGTGTATCTTGTGTATGAATGTTAGTTGTAAGTATAGTTGTTATATAAATATCATAGTATAGCTAAGTGTGGATCATGTGACTGGAGCATACATTATATGAATCTAGATGGCATGGTAAATAAGTGACCATACTACTCATGATGTGTAGGTATAGAAGTAAACTCTAGAACTGACACTACTCATGGTGCACTTCTAGTAGTTAGATGTGTAGATTATATATTAAATAGATTAATAAAATATCATACTAAAACTATGTTCTAATCTCTATGATTATTTCCAAATATCTTAATTGGTGGTTGACCTAAAACTATGCTTTGATATTTTTTATTTTTATCAAATATATTAATCGGTGGTCAAAATAAAAATTTGATATGATCTCTATGATTATTTCTAAATATCTTAATCAGTAGTCAAACTAAAACTATTGTCTGATCTCTATGATTATTGCCAAATATCTTAATCAGTGGTTGAAATGAAGCTGTGCTTTGATCTTTATTATTTTTTCCAAATATCTTAATTGATGGTTAAACTGAAATTGTGTTATGATCCTTGTGATTTTTTCCAAATATATTAATTTTTGGTTGAACTAAAACTATTCTATGATCTTTATGACTATTTACAAATATCTTAATAGGTGCTCGAGATAAAATTATGCTCTAATCTCTATGATTTTTTCTAAATATCTTAATTGATGTTTGAATTAAAATTATGCTCTAATCTCTATGATTATTTACAAATATCTTAATTGGTGGTTGAATTAAAATTGGTGGTGGGGTTGATTTCCATTTTCTACCATGATGTTATAAGTAGGTTGATCTATATGAACTACCTACCATCATTGTTGAATTTATGGTGCATGAGATCTCACATAAGTAGGTGTCCTAGAGACCACATGGCTTGTATGATGAGTAAGTAATTGTTCCTTAAAAGGAACATCTTGGGATAATTAACTTGTAAAAGAGTGTGGTCTATAAGAATGTGGAGAAGGATATCTCAATGCCTCCTATATGAATGTTATAATGCCTATGTCAACACATTAATCAATATAATCTCTGAGTGCATAACAATTATTTTCTTAATGTCCATTTATTCTATGATAGTTACAATATGGTTTGTTTCTTATTATTTAAAATTATGTGCTATATGATGTTGATTAGGAGTAAGGGTGATAATTCCTCTATCTATTAATGGAAATGATATATCATGAGGCATATCTCTCTCAGAAAACTATATGGCCCCACTATAGGTGTTCTATGCTCTATTCACTATAGAAGATGTTGTGTAAAGTGGCTCTTTGAATTTATTGAGTATATTGATTTCTTGTTTATGTTACACATTTTCCTTACTCAGGTGGATTAGGTGTATGTACCATATTGGATGATTGTGGTTGTGGAAGATCTAAATCTAAATTTATATTTAAATCTATCTCAACTAGTCCCAACTTCTTCTCTAATGCAATAATTGACTTACATAGATGACATAATGATTTGGATGTATCATATAGTAATTTATCCTTAAAAGGGAAGATGAGACCTATATAAAATATGTATTGTACCTCTAAATATATCAATTGATAGATCAAATATTTCATGCATGATTTGAATCATTAAATGTAATCACTCATTATTTTTAACTTACCCTAGTGTAATGAAAAATAACCTCTCATATGTGACTTAAGGTCCCTTAGTATATATGTATTGCATGGGAAAGAATTATTCTAACTCATCATATGTATGTACTGAATCACTTGGAAATGAATGATGAAACCAATTTAATACCTCACCATATAGAGTCTATAGAAATAATTGTAGGAGAATCAAACTGCTAGTGACATGTTCAATAGATTTCAAATAAGCTTTAAGGTGAAAGTATGGATTGACATGTCTATTTAACTTTGGTAATATTGGTATTTGAAACTAACTTGATAACTTTGTATTGAATATTCTGTGTGGGATAGGATTGGCATGAATAATGTTATCATCAACCTAAGAGTAGTATGCTTTAATTTTCAAGGTGAGTTATGTTGTTGTAAAGTACCCATGGCATGAATCAAAGATATTACCTCTTGTGAAGGTATATTAACATCATAAAGAGGTTAATTTAATTATTGAATCTTATTAATAATTTTAGTCATTGGTATACTACATCAAGGACCATTTTTAAAGAGAGTTGGTTTAATCTTCGTAACCTTTTTAGGGGTGATATATTGGACCTCATGAGATGGAAATGAGTTATCACCCTCATGGAGGTTAGGATAATAAATGGATTCTACTATAGTAATTAGGGTGAAGGAGATTCATTGGTATCTCTTATTTTGTTAATTTATAAATAAGTATCACGTGCTAATGGATTATAAGATACATTATTATCATGTGAATGTAAACTATGTAAATTATGAACATATGTATAAGTTCACTTGTGTTTCTCCAAAGTAATATTATCATTTGAACTGAAAATTGGTAAGCAATTAGTCTTAACATGAGATATGGGTGAAGTAGGAAGAGAACTCGAAGGACTAGACTCAATGTATTCTTAATAAAAATCATAGTAATCATCAATATTCAAAGGTTCATAAAAATCATATTTTAATTCACTATTATAGGTAAGAGTATAACAATTATCATTTTTATGCTCACTAAGAGAAAGGGTAGAAGAAGATTTTAAATTTTTACTACTGTGCAATATATCATGTGTAGGTGAAATGCAACATAGTTTTCATTCGATATGAGTGGAATTAATGTATGAATAACAATTTTAAATCTTGGATTCAAGGTTAGAAGAATTATCAATCATATTTTCATTTGACATATTATGAATTGTAGGAGAAGAGTTAGAGATATTTGAATTATTTACATTTTTCATAGAATCATTGTGTTGAGCCAAAAATGTAAAATAAGGTGATAAAATAATCTCATCCACTTTAGTTTTTGAATTGGTAAAATGTGAAATATCATTTGTACATGATTTTTCAGATTTAATTGAGAAGGGTAAAGAACATGCATTGTTATTTTCTATATTGTTTGAATCATGCAAAAGTATATTTTGTTTATTACACTTATATTATATTGGTTTAAATAAGGAGATAAAAATGTGGTTGAAAATCTAGGATCATATTGGAATTAAGAAAGAGGTTCTTTTGGAATTATATTGTTAGTTTTATTTTGAGAAGTAGGAGAAGAGAGAGAGGAAAGAGAAGAAGATGCATTTAATCTATCCTCATCAACACTATCATTGTCATGCTCATAGTAATCATCATATCAATCATTAAAAAAATAATCATCATCATAATTCTAAATTAAATCATTATCATATGCTAATGTGAAATCTTGAGAATTTGTCCATTCATTATAATAATAATGAAAAAAGGTTAGAAATCCATCAACTAGGTGAGGAGCAAGAGGCTTCTTGGATGTCATTTAAAATTTACCAAAAAAGAGAATGTAAAAAATGAAAAATAAACACACAATAGGTAAAATTTAATATAACATAGGCATATTTAAAAATAGGGTAAATATTCATCCTATTGTATGGAAAAATTAGAATTTTATTTGAAACCCTAAGGGATAAAATTTGGATTCTACATGGGACAGGATTGGCATGAATAACATTATCATAAACCTAAGAGTTTTGAATCTAGGAATTTGACTCAAGAGAGGATGGTTAGTATGTGGTTAGTTCCAAAATTAAAACAAGATGAAAGAAACACACTAACTAGCATAACATCTCTAGGCTTAGACACTAGGGATAACTTGGTTAACAAACATGAATGAAACACATAACTAAAATGAAAAAGAAACCTTATTTTACCTCCCTTGGATGTTACAAAATGTTTGTTGGTGGATTTCTCAGGTTTGTTCTCATGAATTCCTTGGTAATGTAAGCTTGGCTACCTCCATCTCTCCTTGGCACCTTTGGCTTGTGGCTTGGCTTGGCTTGGAATTAATTTGCAATGGTAACACTAATTTCTTGAATCTTTTGAAACCATTTGTGCATTATAAAATTAAATAATCAAGACTTTTTGAAGATATTTCTGCATAATAACTTTTCACCAAAATAGCTTAGAAATGATGTTCATGGCATCTCTATTTATATATTTTTGAGAATGTCTAGAATCAACCTGAACCATCCATCCAGAGATTGAGATGTGTGGCTAAGGATTAATCCAATTTTGAAATTAAAATTGATAAATAGAATCATAAATATTTGTGATAAAGGAGAAAATAAGAGGCATGGAGAGCATCATGGAAGTCATTGATGAGGCATGGAGGGTATAAATCCTGATATTTGTGGCATTTATGGCCTAGAGATGTCTTCCCAAGAAATGAGGTCACTTGATGATGTAGATATTCCATATTTATTTAAAAAAATAAGTATTAAATAATTTTTCATAGAATTCTTGATTAGGCATTGATTTGGGTTAATTAGCTCCTAAGCATGATTAAGCACTTTGTGCATAAATTACTCATATTGATCAAAATGCCTTGTTATTGTCCAAATTTTGACTAGCTTAGAATTAAAAGGTGATGCTAGATGTGTTGGAACCATATTCCCATTTAGGATGTTAACAATATCAAATAACAAAGGCATATCTCTTTTGTAGAAGATTTGATAAGAAAGAGCAAACCGAAGCACCTAGGTGCAAAATTATAACTTTGACTTATAATGGTCTGATCAAAGTTAGCTATCCCATAACTTGCATTGCCTCTTTTAGGCATACCCTATCCAAGATCAGAACTTGAATATGTTAGTTTCACAAAATTTAGCATGTTTTAGTGTTTTTAGTCTAAATTGTGCATTTTAAGTGGAAATTGGTCAAAATCCTAATTGGAGGTTATCAGTGGCTAGATTTAGGTATCTATAGTTTGCCCCTATTTGGGAAGGAATTGCAAGATATAAGCACAGTAACATCTTCTCAAAGAATTAAAAGTTCCTATATGCCTAAAACTATAATGATGATAAACTAACTATATGATGCCCCCTCAAGGGAGCAGTTGGCACAAGTAGGTTAGAAAATGGTCCCTCAAAAAGAAAGAAGAGAAATGAGTGGAACAAAGAAAGGAAGGATGATGGGGTGAAAACACAATGATACTAAAAAAGTAGTCAAAACCATTGAGAATGCAAGTGGAATGGTGCACAATGGTTTTCCCAAAGGCATTTATAAGCATTGTACCTTGATAGTGGCAACATGGTACGATAAGACAATGATTTGCCCAAAGGTGGTTATCATCATTGAGAAGATGGAGCTACCCCAATTAGGATAGACAAACAAGATATAACATGACCCTGTATAGGTAGAAAAAGTAAAGTGGTGCCAACATAATGATTTGCCCAAAGGTGGTTATAATCATTGAGAAATGTAGGTGAGATGGTGTGCAATGATTTTACCATAGTCATTTATAATCATGGGACCCCAATTATGGCAAACATGATAAAATTGGCTGAGGATGATAACTTAACATAAAGGATAATGATGAATTGGAACAACCTACTAGTAGGGATATACTCGTTCAAACTAATAATGTTTGAAATTCTTTCATGTTTAATTAATATATTTGGGATATGATTAGGATGGAATCACGATGTCAGTGTAGAAGAGATGTTTCCATTGTTGAATAGACTTCCTAAAGCTAGGGTTTTTTGTATCACATGTCAGTAGGCATCATGGTATAAAATCATGAGGACTTGGATGAAATATGCATATGAACTGACTCTCGATATCTAATAAACACTTGAAAATAATGTACTAATGATAAAAACCATGATGATAATGTTTACATATGAATATGGATAAACTCAAGAATAATGTGCTCAAGGAATCACCTAATGAATGCATATAGACTGAGTCAAGGCAACATTGCTAAAAGTAAACAAATAGGTAAGCAAGTAAACAAAAAAAAAAACAAACAAAAACCTAAAATAAACAAACAAACAAACAAAAATCCTAAAAATAAAAGAAAAAGAAAACATCCTAATAATGACAATGCCCTAGTAAGGTAGATCGAGGATAACTGACTAGGCTTAGATAAGACAAATAGTTTTGGATTTTTTTCAAATGTTATGAATGTTTTTTATATTTTTTTGAGGTATCTTAACTCATTAGAGAATGACAAGATACCTAATCACAAAATGGAGAGAGTGTATAGAAAGGGGGACTAAGGTAACCTCAACATGAATTAAGCATGACCTACATAGTCCTGAAATGACCTCAAGTCATAATAATTCCATCCACACAAAACGTAGGGAAAAACCAACTAGGTCCCAACAAGTTCTTAAATCCAAAAAATGGCTAGTCAAATGAAAATAGTAATGGCAAGGTGATGCAACAATGCATGGTAAACAAGTGTTTCCCCTAGTTTACCCATAGGTAATTATAATTAGGATACACCATAGGTCAATGATACTAATTTTCCCATAGATTGTTATATTTAGTAGCAAGACTGGTGAAACATTGATTTGCCCATAGGTGGTTATAATCAGGCTCACATAAAAAAATTGATAGGATGAAAGATAAAATATATCTTGCCAGATCAACTGTCACACTAATTTTATAGACTATCATTTAAACACAGACTTGATTGATTTCTAAAACCTAATTTTAATCCCCCCACAAAATGTGTAGGAAGAACCAAAGTAACTAAGATCAAAATAGGATTGGATAGGATGACTAAAAACAAGCTTTGGTCTAGATAGGAATGGAATGATAAGATGGATAAAATGTTAAGAGGGTTACCCCTAAGTAATGGGGTAAATGGAAAGAATATGTGAAAATGGCACAAGGATATAACAATGGAAATGATAATGAAATGGTATGGTACATGTTTTTGACTTGGGTGTGGTTTTTGATTCTATTTTTTTGGTTGATGGGGAGATGCACATCTTAATCAACAAATGATACAAATAGAATAATAAATCATATTAATTGGTATCCCACACCTCATATGAATAGTTGCTCTATCAAGAACTTATTGTATATTTAGATGCCAAGAATGTTGTTGTGATCTTCATTGCTCTTTGATTCTAATTCCTTCAAACATTAAGATAGAGTATTTTTGTATCCTATGCAAAGGAAAGTGTAGCTATGGATGGTAAATAGGGAAAAATAATGGTTGGTAGGCTTGATTATGAAATGGAATGGTAGATGATAATGGAATTTAGAATGGTTGGAAAACAAATGAAGGTCAAGATGTTCAGTCACATGTAATGGTGTTGATGCCAAATTTGACATAATTTTGGTTGTGGTAGAGCTGAAGACTTTTTATCTTGATAGGACCATCATATTTTTCTATTGTTTAACCTTGAGACTAGCTACCATATGATTAGGTTGTAGATAGGATGCTATTTTGATTTGATTTTTGATTTTGTCTTCATCAAGTAGTAAAAAAATTTTGTGCTCAGCTATTGGTGCCTTAATGAGGTTTTCACCAATGAATTTATCTTGATTGTCTTGTAGCACCTTTGAGAAGGTTTTACTAAGGAATGCTGATTTTTGACTTTGATTGTCTTCTAGCACTTCTAAAAACGTTTCACTAGGATAGAGTTCTTCTGCTATATGAATGTGGTCTTGGCCTCCTTGCTCTTCTTCAATTGTTATATCACCATGGATGTAGTTTAATAAAGTGTGATTCTATGGATCCCAATGGACACTGGTGGGAGATGGAATGTCAATGATATGGCTATTGTGGTTGATGGTAATGGCCTATGGAATGGTAATGGAATGGGGAGAGGCTACACAATCCTCATAAAATATACTAGGATAACTTGTGTCAAAGTTGAAGTAATCATCATAAAAAATTATAGAAGGATCACAAATGTATTCAAATTGATCTATAAGGCATGCATAACCAATGTTGTAACAACCATGAACATATTCTTCTTCTCAATCTGATTCCAACCCAAGGGACTCTAAATCTGATTGGAGACTGATGTTGATTGTAATTTTGATGCTAAATATGATGTCGGTTTAAGAATAAAACCTGACTCTAACTCTTATTCTTCATCTGTTGGGTACTCTATTACAATGATGTCTTGTTGAATGTTTAGTATTAGATAAGTAATGGCCTATGATGGCATAACGGGCTCCAAAAAAAACTAATTTTTCAAAGTGAGACTCCTTTAGGATGGGAAATAGGTCAAGAGATAACTCCTTAGGGACTATATTGTCAATAGGAGGCTCTTGAAAAATAGGCACGTGGTTGAGGTAATGATTTTCCCAAAAGTGGTTATAATCATTATGAAGTGACTCAACAAAGACTAGCTCATCAAAGTGAGACTCCTTGACAACTGGTATAGGATCAATAGTCATTTTATCATAGGTTGACTTATCACAAAAAGTTAATTCAATAGAAACATCTTAGATTGGTTTATTCTCTTGGACTTGGTTTCTAATGAGTTGGAAAATACTAGTTTTGAACATAGCTTGGTCTTTGAATGATTGGATTGGTTGAGGTTTGGTTGGGATTGGTACTGGATGAGGAATGACTTATGATTGGATAATTGTAGGGCATTGGGGAGCATGATTTATTACATGAGCTAAAGGAGTAAATCTTGAGATGGTAAAAATAGGGTATTATGGGGCATGATTTCTCATACAATCAAAAATGCTAGGTCTTGGAATGATGAAGGGGCATTGTGGAGCTTGGTTGCTTACAGAAGCCAAAGGACTAGGTCTAGGAATGGTAATGGTAATCCTTATATATTATGGAGCTTGATAGCTCATATAATATAAAAGATGGCTAGGGTTAGCCGATGATTAGATAACAAAAATATTTCATGAAACTTGATTGATTGCACAAGCAAAAGCATCCAAGCCTTCCTCATAAACCATATCATCCCAGTCATGAGTTGGCTCATAAGCTAGTTCTTGACTATGTTATATATACTAATTATTTCAAAGAGGGTATATATCTATATCCCAAACAACATTATCTATAGTTGGGTCTTCAAATTTCTCCTCACAAGCCTCTTCATGTCAATCAAGGTTTTGATTTGGATTTTGTGGATTTTGACTATGTTCCCCATATGGAATGATATAGAGAGAATAATAAAACTTCTTAGATTATCTTTCTCTATAGGGGTTCCTAGTGGGATTTTGTGTGGCCATTATATCATAATTTGGATTGTACATGACTCCACCATAAGTGTAGCGAGACATATCTGCATAAATGATGAAAGATCTAAAATAAAAAGTCTTAAGAGTTCTACAAACTCTAAAAAACTATGTACAAAAGGAAAAATGGTTCAAACTTAGACTAACTTGGTCAAAGGAGTGAAGTTGTATCTCTAATATGGTCTAAAAGTGGAGTTGTATCTCCAAAATGATTTGTGCTAAGACTTGGCATAAAATAGTCTAACATCAAATGTCTAATGTCAAATGTCATACACATAAAAGGTCAAGTGTTCAAATAAAATTGGCATGTTAAAAGTCTAGGTCAAAGTGTTCCAAACAAGGTCTAAATTAGGAAAGGGAAAAGTTGAGTTACTAAGTTTTTTGTCCAAATATAGAGTCAAAAGTTAGGCTCAAATAACTAGGCATGCTAGGACTTTTGGCCAAATGACATCAAAAGATAGACTTGAAACAAAGGCTGATGTGATTTGATTTAATCTAAAAAGTTTGAAAAAACTTTGACATAGACCCAACACATAGAATCAAACATAAACATGATCAATTGACATAAGGCATAAGACAAAAATATTTTTGAAGAAAGACTATGTTTTTCTAAATAAATGCACAAATAATGATAAAGATAGTTACTAAATAAACAAACCATCAATAGTTTTCAAATTTGGGTAATCGATTAACTGAAGTTATGCAACCCAAAAGAGAAAGATCTATGTATTATCCTTATGAATTAAGGCCTAAATAGAAATCAATCAATGTTTGAATCCAAACTTGACAAGGTAAATTGAAAACTCAATGTTGAAAACTAGGATTTGACCAAACAAGCTAGACAAGATTGGACAACGTGATGGCACATGACAAAGGTTCAAATGGTATACACAAAATGGTTTTTGATAGAAGGTGAAACAAGTCTTGAAATAAATTGAGCAGACTAAGGGCATAAGCATGCTCAAATGGTGTGATCTATTTTATGCTTCAAAAGACTCAAAGGTAAAAATGGTTTGACATGATTTTGCTAGCATAAAACTACCCTCCTCAACTCAAATACATTGTTTTGACATGGCTTATGAATAAAAAAACATGATTTAGTCTCAAAACATACCAAGAAAAAATGACCAAAATACACTAAGTATAATCATCCAAATCTTAACAAGGGTATGCCAAAATGGGGTTGAATAAACTAGCAAGTTTTGAATGTCTCTAGGGGAATCAATTGCATAATGACTATCATGTCAAATGATGCAAAAGACAAGCACTAAAATTAGGTGAATGTGGCATTGACTAGTTTTTAAAATGTCTAGTCCATTTTACAACCACTACATCATGTTGTTCACTCATTGTAGTGCAATGTTCAAATGCAAATACGTCCCATGTGTAACTCCAAAGGAGTAAGTGAAGTCAATGCTGAGAGATGAAACCTTGGGTCAAAGCTTTCCTAAAGAACTCATAGGAGGTAATGACATCCCCCTCGCAAGTCAAGATTCAATGAAATGAAAGATATAAAAATAAAGGCTTTAGGGTCATTTTCAAGGTCACCCAAACTTTGACGAGTTTTTGGGGAGTGCTTTAGATGACATTATTTATAAGCTTTGGACTAGGATTCTTGCAATAAGAATGACACTTTTGATTCCAAGGGTTCCCTAAAGGGGACAAATGGAAGAACATACACATAACATCCCTCTTTTTGCCAAACAAAAATTCAATCTAAACAAATAAGTGAATACAAAAAAAAATTGCCCTATTTTTTCCAAACAAAACTTTAATCTAAACAACTAAGTAAATACAAAAAAATTTGAAAAGGTGAGTTTATTTTTAAGCCCAAATGGAAAATGAGGTGGTTTTCATTTGACCCCTTGGTCTTAGTTTCAAATTTTAAAAAACATTCATCATAAACATCCAAATTATTTTTTTAAACACCAAAACAAGGTTCTTAATTGATTTTGAAGCATGCAAAAGGTGATCTAAAACATGTTTTTAGCAAATGTCAAGCTTGGTCATGCAACAAAAATGTTAGCATGTCCTTTAGCCTTGAAGCTCTTTTTAGTTTGAAATAATTAACTCTAGGAAAAGAGCTCTTGGGTCTGTGTTTTAAGAAAAACACAGTGACTAATGTTAGTTATATAACTTATAATGGTTACATTTTCTAATCGATGTCAGTTGTCCAATTGACATTAGTTATACCAATATGACTTAAGATAGGTATACAACTAATGTTGGTTTTTCTATCTAACATTGGTTAAGATATGCAACTAATGTCGATCTTACTTGCTGACGTTGGTTACTATGTAAACCCATCGAAAACAAAATGGAAAAATAAAGTTAGAAAATCAATTTACAAGAGTTTTAATGGTCTAAATAAATATTTTAAAGTTAAAAAATGATCTTCTTTAGGTGTGAGATGTATCTAGTCCCATCAGGCAGGCCATATGTGAATCTATTAATTTGACTCAAGAGAGGATGCTTAGTATGGGGTTAGTTCCAAAATGAAAACAAGATGAAAGAAACACACTAACTAGCATAACATCTCTAGGCCTAGACATTAGGATGAAACACACAACTAAAATGCAAAATAAACCTTATTTTACCTCCTTTGGATGCTAAAAAATGCTTCTTGTAGTGGCTTGCTTGGCTTTGTTCTCATGAAGTCCTTGGGAATGGAAGCTTGGCTACCTCCATCTCTCCTTGGCACCTTTGGCTTGTGGCTTGGCTTGGCTTGGAATCAATTTGGCATGGTAACACTAATTGTTTGAAGCTTTTGGAGCCATTTGTGCATTATAAATTTTCATAATCAAGAATTTTTGAATATATTTGAGCATAATAACTTTACACCAAAATAGATTAGAAATGATGTTCATGGCATCTCTATTTATAGATTTTTGAGAATGTCTAGAATCAACCTGAATTGTCCATCCAGAGATTGAGATTGTGGTTAATGATTAATCTAATTTTGAAATTAAAATTGATAAATAGGCTCATCAATATTTGGGATAAATGAGCAATTAAGAGACATGGAGGGCATCATGGAAGGCATTGATGAGGCATGGAGGGCATGAATCTTGATATTTATGGCATTTATGGCCTAGGGATGTCTTCCCAAGAAATGAGATCACCTAATGATGTAGATATTCCATATTTATTTCCAAAAATAATTATTCAATAAGTTTCCATTGAATTCTTGATTATACCTTGATTTTGGTTAATTAGCTCCTAAGCATGATTAAGAACTTTCTGTACTAATTACTCAAATTGATCCAAATGCCTTGTTATTGGTCTAAAATTTGACTGGATTAGAATTGGAAGGTGATGTCAAATGAGTTGAGACAATATTCCCATTTAGGATGTTACCAATAGCAAATAACAAAGGCATGTGTCTTGTGTAGAATATTTGATAGGAAAGAGTAATCTAGAGCACCTAAGTGCAAAATTGGCACTTTGACTCAGAATGGTCTGATCAAAGTTAGTTGGCCCATATATTGCATTGACCCTTTTAGTGATACCCTAGCCAAAATCAGCACTTTAATATGTTATTTTCACATCATTTAGCTTGTTTTAGTGTTTTTAGGCCAAATTATGCATTTTAGGTGGAAATTGGTCAAAAGCCTGGTTGGAGGTTGGAGGTGGCTAGATTTAGGTGTCTACAAGAGTAGTATGCTTTACTTTTCAAGGTGAGTTAGTGTAATTGTTGTTGTAAAGTACCCATAGATTTAATCTAAGATATTACTTCTTGTAAAGGTATATTAACACCATCAATAATTTTATTTAATTGTTTAATCTTATTATTAATTTTAGTCATTGGTACACTGCATTAGGGACCATTTGTAAATAGATCTGGTTTTATCTTCATAACCTTCTGAGGGGTAATAGATTGGACCTCGTGAGATGGAAATGGGTTATCACCCTCATGGAGGTTAGTATAATAAATGTGTTTTACTGTAGTAAGGGGGTGGGGGTGAGGGTGATTCATTGGTATCTCTTATTTTGTTAATTTGTAAATAAGTATCACATGCTAATGGACTAGTAGAAAGATTATTATCATGTGAATGTAAACTATGTAAATTATGAACATAATTATAAGTTCACATGTGTTTATCCAAAGGAATATTATCATTTGAATTAATAATTGATAAGAAATCATTTTAACATGAGAGATAGGTGAAGTAGAGAGAGAATTAGAAGGACTAAACTCAGTGTCTTCTTCAAAAATATCATAGTAATCATTGTTATTCTAAGGTTCATAAAAAATATATTTTAATTCACTAGTAAAGGTAAAATTATAAAAATTATCATTTTCATGCTCACTAAGAGAGAGTGTAGAATAATATTTTAAAGTTTTACTACTATGCAGTATATCATCATGTGTAGGTGCAATGCAATACATGTTTTCACTAGCTATGAGTAGAATTCATGTATGAATCACCATTTTCAATCTTGGATTCAAGGGTAGAAGATTTAATAATCATGTTTTCATCTAACACATTATGACATGTAGGAGAAGAGTTAGAGATATTTTAATTATTTAAATTTTGCATAGAATCATTGTGTTGAGCTTGAAATGTAAAACAAGGTGATAAAATAATCTCATCCACTTAAATTTTTACATCGATAAAAGGTGTAATATCATTTGTACATGCTTTTTCAAATTGAATTGAGAAGGGTAAAGAACATACATTGATCTTTTCTATACTACTTGAGTCATGCAAAAGTATATTTTATTTATTGCACTTATATTATTTTAGTTTGAGTAAGGAGGTAATAAAATAGGTTGAAAAGATAGGATCACATTGGAATAAAGAAAGAGGTTCTTTTGGCATTATATTGTTAATTTTATTTTGAGAAGTATGATATGTGAGAGAGGAAAGAGAAGAAAATTCATCTAATCTATCCTTATCAACACTTTCATTATCATGTTCATAGTAATAATAATATCCATCATTATAAAAATAATCATCATAATTCTAAATTAAATCATTATCATATACTAATGTGCAATCTTGAGAATTTGTCCATTCATTCTCATAATTATGATAAAAGGCTATAAATTCATCAACTGGGTGAGGGGAAAGAGGCTTCTTGGATATCATTTAAAACTTTCTAAAAAGGAAAATATAAATAATGAACAATAAGCACACAATAGGTATAATGTAATATAACATATGCATATTTACAAATAGGCTAAATATTTAACCCAATGTATGGAAAAATTAGAATTTTATTTGAAACCCTAATGGATAATATTTAGATGTATAGGGAATTAGTATGTGGATCTAGGGTTTTTGAGGGTTTTATAGATAAAATTTAAAGTATATTAAACTAATGAAACCCTAATAGAGGATTGATTTGGCTGAGTTAGGTTGTGAAAAAATCAAGGAAAATGAGAATTTTATAAACCCTAATTTATTACACAAAAATGGAGAAGGTAATCCCTAGGATTGAACTAGGGTTTTAAGCAATATTCAAAGTCAGTCATGTACACCATATGTTTTAATTATTTAGGACTTAGACATGTAAATCCTAATTTTTTAAATGGGTTGGGTACAAATGGTAAATTCAAACAAATATTGAAAATAAATATATCTAACTAATTTACCAGAGATGTATGCACAATGAGAAAATTTATTTATCTAGAGTGAAATATATGTTGTCAAATGTTAGTAAGGTTGAAATAGGCTTAGAGATGAATGAGGAGTCATTTATTCTAGAATTGGGGTTGAAAACTACCTTTGAACAATATCATGGTTAGAAGGGCAATAACACACTATGTTAGTATTTGAGGTATAGTGCTAGTGTCCTAGAGATAAATTGCTTGAGACTTTCAATGATGTTGTGTGAATGTTTCAATAACATGTAGGTGAGTTTTAATATTTTGATCATTTGTTTGTGTCACTATTTTGTTAAAACTTTTCCAAAACCTAATAAACACTTGTATAATGAAACAACAACAAGATCAAATGTAAAAGGAAGAGGAAAAATGGGTCTTGGGATTTTATGATCATGTGAGATAGAACCCCTATTGTTTTGGCCACTACCTAAATTAACCCCAATAATAGGGATCTTAGATCTCATGTAGTTATCCCTTAGGGAAAATGCATAATTAATGTTCATGGTATGTTATAATGAATTTCACTTAGGCCCTTATTTGGTCAAGCATGCAAGTCTATGTGTGTTTTTGAGTAATATGAAATGTGCTAAGTTATGTTATTGATTGATTTGATGCCATTATGTGCCAAAATAATAAGTGTTAGATGTAAAATGCCTTAAGAGGTTATTTATATAAAATTAAATTTTATTTGAATGTAATACCCTTATTTGTTGGTTAAAAAGATGTAAAATAAAGATAAAATCATAAGAGAAAGCTAAACAAAGGGTTAGGACCCAAAACATGTTGAAAACATGATCATTGGATACTAGCGTTAAACTAGACACTATCACATTATGCTATTGTTCAAGACTGTGTTAGTTCCTTGAGAAAATAAAATTAGGTGAAGACTATACAAAATATGCCAGGGGGGTTATGACTAGGATGGGATGACATAAGACCATTGGGGTTGTAGAAAATATGAAAAACAAGCCATAAGAAATATCAAAAGGCCCAAAATTACCACATGAACAAGATTCACATTCATCACTAATGCCTTCCCATGAAAGGGAAAAAAAATAAATAGTAATTATGGTTTCATGAACAAATTAGGTTGTGTACATAGATCCATAATAATTCATTATATATAAGATACATGTGGATATAAGAATTCACAATAGTTATGTTTAAATAGATGTGAAAATGAAGCACATAGATAATTAATCAACTGATTATATACTAATGATTATAACTACTTAAGGAGGAAAGAATGATATCCATCATGACATCTAAATATAAGTAAAGAAGCAAGAAATGTGTCATAGACAAGACACATAAATCAAAGAGTATACACAAAACATACAAAACACACAACAAAATGCCAAGGGGATACATACAAGGGACATGTTTAAATGTCACTCACTTGAATATAAGGCACATATAAATACATGTTTAAATTCACTCACATGGATAGAATAAAATAAAGAAGTCTTAAATCCACATAGACGTATGTGAAAACTTCTCCACATATTAATGAAAGAAAAACATAAGGACATGTTCAAATGTCCTCGCTCACATATAATCAAATACATGGAGGCTTAGAGCCACTTGGAATTGACATATTCAAATGTCCTCAAAGAAAATTGAGAACATATATAATATGTGAATCTATAAAAACAAATATATAAGGATGCATGATTATGTAATTTGATGAACAAGAGTTATGTTGTAACTTTATTAAATTTAATAACTAAGATAAAAATTAGTATATCACAATTTTAATGAGTGATATGTATCAAATATGTAAAGATTTGATCTATGAGTAACATAATATGGGTGAAGGATAGAACCTGCATATATCATGCCTATAATTATTTTAGTGATGAATATACATGATGTAGTAATCATGTGTGTTGTCTAGAATCAAATGGTGATAGTCTAATCTCATTGGGACATTAACGAGGTGAGGGACATGAATGCAGTGCAATCCTGTCCTCCATAACACTCTTCTCTAAATGTAATTTTTTAGTGTGTAACAGTGAAGCTACTTACAAATGATTATGTAAATTATGTTATATGTAATATAAATTCACTCATGTACATTGGTGAATCATTTATGATATAAAACTAAGTAAATAATGGATATAATACTATGCATAATTGAACTGATGTATGATAAGATACATATAAGCATGCATGAGTCTTGATTGTGGTATATTATAAAATATTTTACTATTTATATATATTTTTTCATATATATGTGAATGAATGTATGAAATTAAAGAAAGATGTTAACCTATGAGTACTACAAGGGACTCATAATCAATAAGTCATGTTTCTAAAGGGGGGATGATAATCTTGTGCAAATGGATTGATGTCACTGAATTGAACTAAATTTTGAATATGAGTATTGATTTCATTTTGTAGAATGATTATAATTGTTTTAATAATTATTAATGCTTATTTAGGATGTAGTGATTGATATATTATGCATATTTCTCTTTTTTTATGCTACATTTAACAAAAAGGCTATTTCAAGATTCTTTTGATGAAGCTTCCTCATATTGTGGTATCGACCTTTATGATTTCTACTTTTTAATATGTATTGTGTATTTTTCCTTTAGTGATATTAAATTAATTGTATCTATGTGTATGGTAACTAAAAATATGTTTATTATTTATTTCTTTAGCTCTAAATACATCCCTTCCTTTAAAAATGATGTTACCTTTCCTTCATGATTGAATATTATGCAACATTTATTGTTATCAATCATTTCTCCTATTGATTTTAACCATGAATCTCCACGTATAAAATTTTAGGAATTTGAATTTGAAATAACATGAAAATTAGGATAACTCTCTTTTAAAATAAAATAAAATTTTAACTTAATTGATCCCATACATGTTTTACATTCATTAGTTTGATCCAAGTGTTGATGCTTATTCCCAACATATATAAGAAATGACATAGAATAAAAATTGATTTAATGATATTCCTTAACCTTGACATCTGTAAATTATTTGCCATCTAAGTGAGTAGTAATAGCAAAAGGGTCTTGATATGAGGAAAATATTAGAATTTCCCCATTTGTGACCACATTTTAAACTATATATTTTATATGTATTTCATGCTTTTTACTTTCTTGTTTATAAATCCTCTTTTAAGAATGTTATTTTTCTTATCTTGAGTTTGATTTTGTAACTTATTTTGTAGTAATTTCACCTTTTCTTGTTGTAACCTATGATTTTCAATCTATTCCATTTGCAATTTCCTTTTTTGATCTTAATTTCTCTAACTTATCTTGTTGAAACCTTTTCTTATGCTAATTGGGGTTTTTTGATTTTTTATTACTTTGATTTGTCCTTTGGTAACCACTTTTGGACTAGTTCTAATTTTGTCACTTGTGCTTTAGGAGATGCACTCATAAGGTGAGTGGGTTTATCAAGTGATGTATCAATTATATGATCACCACTATCGATTATCTTTTGTATATTTCTTCTTCAAGGCCAAATAATGATATTTATGATGCCCTTGAATTCTATGATATGCATGATAGTATTTTGATTTCCTTAGAGGATGTATAGGAGGTAGTTGGATCAACTTATTTCAAATCATTTCCTTTAGTATCTCACTTCAAATTTTTATTATCTATTTTCATACTTTTTGAATCACTTATTTTAGAGGGATTATGTTGTAGTTTCTCATTTTGAAATGAGTTATTGTTAGGTAAAACATTTGCAGATGGAGAAACACATACATGATTAATACTAACATATTGTGGATTTATTTTCACATGTAATATGATGTTACAATAATCTGATCTTTGCACTGAAAAATGATTTTGATTTTTTAAATCTAATATTAACTTTTCCATGTTGATGATTTGATATTTTAGATCCTCATAAGCACACACCTTACAAGCTTTATATTGAACATGCATACATCCGTAAATAGGATATATGGTAGGTGGAGGGGTCTGAGGAAAGATATGTCGATTAGCTTAATTTGGCACTATAGGATGGGATATCTTACCTCTTAGGATAATGATATCACAATCTTTAGGGATTAGGAGGATGAGGAATAGATTCTTTTCTATCCATGGAATATGAAACTAAAACCTATAAAATTATTGTTATAATAGATTATATTAGATCTAAAAAATCCTAAAATAATAGATTTAAAATAGGGAAAATAAGGATACAAACCCTATAAACATCTTTGGTTAGGATTTGGAAATAGCTGAATAAGAGATGGATTCGCCAATATGTTTGATCAAATTTTGGATTTATGTCAAACCCTAAATGACAACACTGCTATGAAAAATCAAGAAAAATATTTTAAAATATCACAATGTAATGATAAAATATGACTTATATATACAACTACATCTATGAGAGGAATCAAATGCTCTTATTTGCTATACAGGGAGGTTTAATGATTGGAATTAGGAATCAAGAGCTAGATTTAGGCATGGACAAAAGTGTTGTGAAGAGGATAGTAGAGGGGGGAACTCATGTTATATAAGGGGTATTCCTAACCATTTATAGTGAATAAATTAGGGTTTTAGGGTTCTATGTTTCTTTGGCTATAAATCCTATATTTGGTATATGAGATTTCAATCACTTATAAAGACCATTGTATGATTGATTTTCCTTTTAAACCCCTAGTTCCTTAACATGTGAAGACCAAATAAAATCAATAGGTAAAAATGGGGTAAAAATGTGAAGTTGGGCAAGACCTCAACACCCCATGTGTTGACCCGCTACCTACATACCAATACTCTGAATAGGGATTAAACTTCATCTAATTCTCCCATGCTACAATGGTGTGTGAATAACTAATGTAATATGTTAGATGCTTATGAAATATTAATGTGATTAAGTGAATTAATTGTAAATTTTGACCTATAAATGTATTCAAAATTAAGCATAAGGATATTAGGGATGTATGTAATTAGATTTGGGAGAAATAGGTACTTTGATCTCAATGTGCAATTATGATTATGGTTATTTTCAATGTGGAAGTCTCCCATATGTAAAATGGTTTAAAAATGCATCTATATAGTAATATCATTGAAATTAATTTGAATGGGGCTCACTAGGGACATAGTATGATCATCTTATAGATTTTTATTTTTAAATTAGTTTTTATTTTGTGGGATTACAAGAGATGGGCTAAGGACACTAGAGTAGTGTGCTATAGTCCCTTGAGTCACTCTTCTCTAATGGGTGATTTGATCATGTTTGAGTGTTAGACATGGCCTAACATGTGTCTCAAATTAATAATAATATGTTTTATTACATTCAGGGGTCATTTATTATCTTAGATAAGTGTGTTAAGGTGGTTGAAGGTGATAAAAAAGGACATGATATAGGTATAGATCTAAGTGTGAAAGGAGAGTGGTCACAAGTGCATGGTTTCAGTTTAAATGTTAATTTATGTGTCTAAATTTTCCCATTTTTAGTTATATGTTTTTTTTAAACTTATTTAATATAATTTGTGGTTGTCATATTTATTAAATTTATAATTAATTATATGTTCTTAAATACTCAAAAGTATTTCCCCATTGAATTGACATTTATTTGTGGCTCAAAAGACCCAAATTTTCTTAATCTTGGGACCCTGAAATTTATTTTTAAGGATTACTTTAGGTTTTATCTTGTTTTTATTTTTTAATATTCAAATATTATTAATGCCTATGTTTATTTTAAGGAACTTTTACGTACAATTAAAGAATGTTATGCATAATAAAATAAGGGTTTACACAAGTAAGAAAAGGTTTTCTATGAGTACATTATGAGGATAATATTTGCATGAAAACATCTACGTGAGAAATATTTGTGAAGAAAATTTCTACTATAAAATTTACCAAAGAATGTTTACGCGAGAAAAATTATGCAAGAACATTTGGGGAGAGCATTTGTGAAATACCATTAACACAAGAATATTTGTAGATAAAATTTGCATGAGAAAATTTATGGAGAATTTTACATAAGAACATTTGTGTGTGAAAAAGAAGGAGAAACTTTATGCAAGAACATTTGGATGAGAATGTTTGTGTGAGAACCTTTGGGGATAATATTTGTTTGATAAACATTTACATGAGAAAATATACCTAACCTTTCAATAAAACATTAATGCTAGATCATTTGTGTGATAAATTTTATTCTAGATAATGGAAAATTTAAAAAATGTGTAATATAGAGTATGTTTTATAGAAACTTTCATGAAAAAGTTAAAAAAAAATCTTGTAAACTTATGGAAGTTCTTGCAGAGATTTAATTTTTGTTGAATATTAAGCACATACAAAATTTTATGGTGATATTGTTGTGGCTACATCCCCACCTTAGTTCATATTATAGAAGGAATGTTTCATGTTAGTTTTAGATAGAAAATATTAAATGAAACGTGACGCCTCATAACAAAAAATTATTATTTTATTTCATCTCCTCTTATGAACATTATGCAATACACTATTAAATGTATTGGTACTTTTATTATATTTTACATGCTTTCTTGTGGGGAAGGGTTATATGTGATTTGATTCTATAGTTATCTAAATTTTTTTTAAACCCATAATTTTATTTAATTATTCTATGTTTTTTGAAATTCAAAAATAAAAAAAAATTAGCTATAGCCTCAATTTAAATGAATATTTCATATTTTAGTAAAACTCCTTAGAGTCTTGTACTATATTTCATTGGGATTGAGTTTT
>JARHVA010001664.1:0-65000 GCA_037957365.1 Torreya grandis
TATGACCCTTTTAAAACATTAATCAACCTTGAAATTTACTAAAAGACGCCAAAATATCTCCTAAATCATGGTTCAAAATTTAAATTTTCAAAAGAAGCATTTTGGTAGGAAAACATATAAAAAGCTAATAACACACCAAACTAAGACTGTTAATGACTTAAATTACACTTATGGGTCTATAAAATACCCCTAATACATATTAAAAACAAAGAGTGGTCAAAATGGAATATTAATATACTAACACCTAATATCACCCATTGACGCTCTGCATCATACTCCCCTACTGGGGAAAATTAAGACTCCTATTCAAATGCCCTTTATCAAACTTTCTTCCTCACTTTCTAATTATTAATATAATTATATGATAATATCCTCTCTCTTTTTATCTTATTTATATTTATTTTCTCCTTATATCTTTTTATTCTTACCTTATCTTATCTTCTTCTCTTTCTTTATTTCTTTTTCAACTCTTCTTCAACCTTAATGAAGTATAGAAACCTTTGAAATTATTTTCTTCTTCCATATCTAATCCTTATAAATATGATTCAAATTCATTAAAATCTTCCATATTATCATACTCTTCTTAAAAATTATGATTTTTTAGTCATCTCTATTGGTTTTACTTGATGACTAATTCCTTTTACACTTGGGTTAGCTTTTTTTGTCTTCTTAACTACTACTTGGGTTGGTTCTCGAACTGAGTTTTCTCTCTCCTTAATTTCTTGTTTCATATATGTTGTTACTCTTATCTTGGATAATATTTGTACTAATATTTTCCACATTAAAACCTATTTTCCAGATTCAAATTATTCTCCTCATGAAGTTTACAATTACCCTTCCCTTTGTCCTTTTCTATCATGAGTTCTTGAATCTCATCCTTTCTCTTTCTTCATATGATTATTAAGTGAATTTTGTTTAAACACCTCCATACCTGCACAAAAACACCTCCTTGGTACATGGTAAAGTATAATCATGAGACTTAGTAGTCCCTTCATCTCTTTCATGATCTACTTCACATTATCTTACTTCAAGGATCTCATGACCCTGCTCATATGATCTCTTTTTCACCTCCATGACTCTCTCATGGATCTCTTTGTTCCACCTCATAGCCTTCTTCCTTAATTAGTTCATGAAACTTCAAGTCCACCTCTTCAACATCAAGGCCTTGGATTTGTTCAAAATAAATGAACCCCACATTCTAATCTACACTATTTACTAATATAAACAATTACTTTGGATAATTAAATAGTTCTTTTAACATCCTTACTTTTTATCTAAATGAGAGATCATCCATCTCTTCACCTTTTTCATAATTAAGGACTATTTTTCCTATTTCCTCTCTTTTATAAATGTATATTTGTAATAATATTTTCATATGCACATTCAAAATCAAACATTGAAATTCCATTTACCTCCTTAATATCATATTGTATTGTAATGCTTCTTCCTAAGACTTCACTGTTTTTAATCTTCTCCTTTTAGTGTTCTTTCTTTCCTTATTTGGTTGGAATGCTCAAAAATACATCATAAAAAATCTAGTTCATCTTCAATATCCTCATGTTGAGAAACTTCAAAATCATCATCATCTTCATCTTTAATAAATTTTATAACTTATATTCTTATTTCACTTTCATCCTTCTCTATGGGTGCTTTACTTGCCCCATTTATCACAAATTTTAGGATCTTATTATTGACCTATTTCATATTGTTCTTCATACCTACACATGAATACTTAAACATAATATTATAGAATAAAAACAAGAGAATAAAAGGTCTTCATGAGTGCTTCCTTCATGGGACACTCTCTTCTTCCTCTTACTTACTTTCTCAAGTGCTCCTGTTGGCATCTTCCTTCTCCCTCTTATCTTTCTTTATGTTTTATATAATGAGAACTCTCTTCACAACCTCCATTTTAGGTTGCTCACTTGACAAATTTTTTTTTTCAAACCACTATGGGCACTTATTTCTTTCGTATCTTTTTTCCTCAAGGCAATCAACTTTATTTCTCATGAGTATCATTATAGGTTGCTTAACCTTATTTATCATAGTAAAACCAAACTATTGACTTTCCTTGTTCCTATATGAGTTTCATAATTAACTTTATCCTCTCAAATCTTTGACCTATATTAGAGCCATTACCCCCTTGGGGCCTTCAATATATCAAACCCACTTTATCTATGGGGGAATTGATAAGCCACTTAACACCACCATCACTCCCTCTTCACCTCAACCATTCACCTCCACCTTCTCTTATTTGGACAACCCCAAATTCACCAAGTTATACCTTCATGGGTGTGCCTAGAAGGGATTTAGTTTAGGATGATATGAGCATGGCCCACACACGTTAACCTTGATTGAGACCTAAAAAACTCATGAAAATCATGGCCTCAGCTTCATTTTACCTAATAATAAGAAGGCCAAACAAACTACCCTTACCATTATCAAATTAGAAACCCCTTCCTCACCAACACCTCCTCTACTTATGGGTGAGGATGAGGACATCAACCCACCCAAATTTTTTTCTGTTGTTAACACGATTACCCTTAGACCCTTGACTTACCAAAAATAAGGATCATCCATATCCATCCCTTTGACCCATCCTAAACTCATGGGAGAAGACTCTCCTACCACTAACACTATTCAGTGTCAAGATGATGATGCTATTCTCACCTACCTTATTTCACTAGATTCCTCCATCCACAAATATTTACCTCTAGAAAACCTAAACCATGTTGAATTAATCTACCATGAACATTGACATAGGCAATCCAAATAACCCCCACATCATCAAACTTGGTCAAACTCTCATCTCTAAGGAACTACAAGACCTTCTCTACCTTCATCCAAGACCACAATATTGCATTCACTTGGTCATATGCTAATATGCCTAGTATTAACCTAGCCATTGCCACCCATAACATTGTAACCAATCATGACACCAAAATTTTAAAACATAAACTTTGTTGAATGCACCATTGCATAGCCATCCTTGTTAAATAAGAGCTTCAATGCCTCCTTTCTATCAAAATTTATTCAACCCATTGATTATCCCCAATGGGTTTCAAACATTGTACCTATCACTAAAGCCATAGAGGGACTACATATATGTGTGGACTTTCATGAACTCAACCTTTCCTACCCAAAGGATGACTTTCCTCTACCTAGCATTGACCAACTTATTGATCTTATAGTAGGCCATGAAATGTTGTCACTCATGGATGGATTCTCAAGTTATAATTAGATTTTGATTGCCCCTAAAGATTAGCAAAAAACTACCTTTATCACCCCATGGGGGAATTTATGTTATAGATTCATGCCATTTAGCCTTAATAATGCTAGTGCCACCTACAAATGTACCATGACCTATATTTTCCATGACCTTATCCATACTATCATCAAAGAATATGTGGATGACTTTCTTGAGAAGTCCAATCTGTACAAAGACCATTTAGCCATTCTCATGATTATCTTTGAGTGACTTATCCATTATCATGTTTACCCCAATCCTAAAAAAATGTATTTTTAGGGTCTTATCAAGTAAACTTCTTAGCTTGATCATTTCCCCTCAAGGAATCAAAGTTGATCTGGCCAAACTCAAAGACATCATTGAGATGCTACCTCTGACCAATCTTAAACAACTTTGTAGCTTACAAGGGAAACTTCAATCCATTCATCAATTCATCTCCCAACTCTTTGTTTGGTGTTAGCCCTTCCACAACCTCTTGAAAAAGGATGTCTCTTTCAAGTGGAATATCAATTGTTAAAAGGCTTTTGATACACTCAAAGAATACTTGATATCTCCATAGATCCTTACACCTCCTAAGGATGACCAACCTTTCTACCTCTAAATATCTACCATAAACCACTCCCTAAGGGTGATACTTATCCATCAATATGAACAACATAAGGATTAAGTCATCTATTACATTAGTTGTATACTTGTCAAATATGAGACTTGATACACACATCGATAAGTTGTGTCTATCCCTAGTCTTTATGGCCACCAAACTTTGACACTACCTTCTTAACCATAAAATTTTTGTCATAAACAATACTAACCCCCTCCAATACATGCACTCCAAACCATACCAAAACCAACATATGGATAAATGGCTCATGCTTTTAGTTGAGTTTGAACTTGAGTTCCTCCAATAAAAGTCAATCAAGGGTCAAGTAATTACTAACCAACTAGCTGATACACCCATATAAAATAACCAATTTCCCCCTCTTGAATTTATAGATGAGTCTATCACAATCCTATCTCAAGAAGATTTCACCAATTAGGTAACCATTTTTTTTATGGTTCCAAATGTTAGAATGTTAGGGGCGATGGTATTTTCCTTATCCCTATTATTAATGAACCACTTCCCTTATCCTTTAAAATTGACTTTGAATGCACCAATAATGTGGTAGAGTATGAAGCCCTAATAATAGGTCTCCAAATAGCCCTATCCCTAAGAGTCAAGACAATAAATATCTTTGGAGACTCCCAGCTTGTGGTTAACCAAGTCAATGGAATTTACCAGTGTAAAAATGAAATGATGAAACTATATAGACAACTCATCACATAACTCTTAGCCTCATTAAAAAATTACCATATCTAAACCACCCCTCAATCTACCAACAAGTTTGTTGATACCATGGTTTCTCTTGCCTCTAAGATCCTATCAGTACCCTTAAGCTCCAAACTATCTATCATTATTCATCACCTCACCAAAAATTTAACTACATTTACCTTATCATAGTTCCTTTTGGCCTCTCTAAGAATTCCCATCAAGCATTTATTTAAATCACCTCTTGTTATACCATTATAGGAGGAATCCTCTATAAATGAGGCTTGGATGGCCTCCTATTTCATTGCCTCTATGGTTCAAAATCCTCTCATGCAATCAAAGAGACACATGATGTTATCTATGGGTGTCACTTTAGTATCCTCATTGTGGCCAAGCATATCCTTTACCTAGGCTATTATTGGCTTTTCCTTAACCAAGATTATTGTGATTATGTGAAAAAGTGTGTCAAATGTTAATAACATGCTAATTTACATCATGCACCTAGAAATAGTCTTTATGTTTATATAGACTTTTTACCCTTCTCAAAATAGGGTCTAGACTTTATTGGTGAAATCAACCCCCACTCTTCACAATGACCTCATTATATCATTACCACAACTGAATATTTTACCAAATGGGTGGAGGCTATTCCCTTTGTATCATCAAAATCTAAAAATATTATCAAATTCATCTCCCATCATATCATCTATAACTTTGGTGTTCTCAATAAGATCATCACCAACAATGGCAAATCTTTCAAAAACAAATAATTTCAAAGCCTCTATGACATATTTGGTATTAAACTTAGCTTTTTATTGCCTTATTTCCCACAAGCAAATGGACAATCTGAAGCCTCCAACAAAACCCTTAACAACATGCTTACCAAAATGGTAAATGTGTAAGGTCAATATTGGCATTTGCACATCCCTTTCACCCTATGGGCATATCATAATAGCATCTAAACCCCCACTAGTGCTATTCATTTTTATCTCATCTTTAGATTCGAGGCCATCTTGCCTCTTGAAATATAAATACCTTCTCTTTGTATATCTTTGCATGACCTTGTTTTATAAGATGATTACCATCAATAATGTTTAACCTAAATCGAGCTCCTTGATGAACATCATTTAACTGATATTTCCCATCTTCATGTCTATCAAGAACAAATTAAGCAAGGCTAGAAAAAACACCTCAAAGTATGAGAATTAAACATTAGATATCTTATCCTTAAGGAAAACTAACATGTCACTAATATGGAAAAAAGTAAAAGATGCAAGTTTGATTTTAATTATCTTGGACCCTACATCATTACCCATAAGTATGGATCAGGAGCTTATCATTTATCCTCTCTCAAATTCAAACTAGAACCTAAGCCTCTCAATGCTTCACATATATGTCCCTTTTACTATTAGATAGGGGTCACAATAATCAATTATCTAACTTAAGCTCATCCCTTTCAACCACATTAATTTCATTATTTTTTAGGGGCAACTGACTAAAATTAAATAATGTGATTATCCATCACAATTATATCCTAATCTTGAACTATGGATACCATGGCTATATACATGGAATGATTCTCATAGTACTTCTCATCTCTTTTGATATTAGTTCCTATGGTCATTATCATCTATATCTATCTTTCACCTACTAAACCTTCATGTTAGCTTAGGTTTGCCTTCATAAAGGTAATAAATTGAGCATGTATGAGCAAGTCTATATCAAGTAAAATCAATCAAAGGAAAAAATAGTATCAAAATTCAAAAACAAATCATGGTTCAACCTTAACATCTACAAACTGATCCCTTGAAGAACAACTATTGGAAATCATTTGAAATTGCAAAAACGTAAGGTAGACTATTCCTTAGAAGGATTACTATCAAAAGAATTTGAAATAAAAAAACTTAGAGCATTCCCCTGAAGGATGGCTAAGTAAAATATTTTTCAAATGCTAAATAATTTCTAGAAGCTTCTCACATCGATCAGCTTCCCCAACTCTATAACAAAAGCAAAATATCAAAAAAAACCCTCAAGTACAAAGCAAAAGGCCCTCAAGAAAAAGAAAAAGAATTTTGAAAGCTACAATCGGATCTCCTTAGTAGACTTCCCACATTGATTAGTCTTCACTTTATATATAGACATAGAATTTTTGATACTACCTCTTTGGATGCCTATAGAGAAGGCATACTAGTCTTACTAAATGGTTCTAGTTTCACCCATTCTCCCTCCACATCTCATATGTAAAGGACTATGAGCTTACTTGACACAATGTTGTTAGAATCCCTATCTATCAACCTAGGCATGCTAATGCAAAACATTTGAAAGGCTTATTTTCAATAAGCCAATCCAATTTTGGGTTTCATGTCAGTCTTCTTTAATAAAAAGGCATCATGTATTTTTTTATTATCTTTTATTAGTCTATGTAAGCCTATAAATGTGAACAAAAAACATCATACCTAAAGCATAAACATCATGAACTATGTTAACAAGTAACATCATCTATCCATCAATGGGCCAAGCATAATGTAAACATATAACAACCAACCATAACCATTCACCTATCCAACACATCTTGTAAGCTTCTAAATATGTTATTACACCATAAAAAAATCAATGAGAAAACCATCATAGCTTATACCATTCACCATTCAATCCACATAACCATAAACATGATCCATAACATGTATACATCCATAACATATCCTATCATAACCATGAGTAAAATTAAAACATCATGATTCAACTTTTTAAACATCACATGCCTAAACTACTGCATCAAATAACCATAACCATGAACATCCATGACCATAAATGGAAAACATGAACATCACATAAACTATAGACATCCATCATATATGAAAAATTGAATGGAATAACATCATATACATCAAATCATCAAAAAAAAAATAATCCATGTCATAATATGTCACCTTTCTCTAAAAATGTACATCCTGCATCATTAGCATGTAGGCCAAAAACAAAAATCATATACATATCATATATCATATATAAATCAAACCCCTAGAGCACTTAAATCACCTAAATCACTATCACTAGCCCCATCTAGACCTATACCTATACCTTATGGTGGTCCCCCTAGGACACCTATCTACCCAATTGTAGTACCCCACTTCCCTAGAATAGCTAGTGCAACCCCACCACCCACAGTGACTCTATACTTTGTAAATCTCATGGCATGTGGCAACTAATCATGCACCATTTCCTCATAATATCTAAGCTCTTACATAATAATTAGATACCATGCATGTGACACTGAATCTAGTGGCCCTCTTATTACTACACCTACCATCCCAACCTTAATCTATCACTATAAAATGGCCACCTACCCCTATAAATATATGACCTAGGCCTATTCATAGTACCTCTAGTCCCTCTATACTATCACTACCCCCACCTACCCCTATAGTGTCATGATATAGCCTTGCAAAGTGGCCACCTATCCCTGTAAGGTAGTTATCTATGCTTGGGCTGCTACTAGAGCTACTACCACTTAAAGGTCACCTTACACCTATACTATCATTAGATCATCATCCATGGCCTAGTGGCCCCCATTACCCCATCTAAAATCCACTGTAACATACCTCTTCTAATACTAGACTATGTAACCATCATTAATACCTACATCATCAACTTGGCCTCCCATTGGTAACTCCTCAAAGTCACACACTATATCCTATGGTTGTGGCTCAGGTAAAAATAATTTAGCCTCCTCTCTTTGGTACCTCAATACATTAGGTAGAATCACATATACAATATAAGATACCTCCATACCTAGTTGAATAAGATCAACTCCATCTCCATCTCTCTCCTCCCATACACTCACCTATAGCTCTATAGCCCAATGGTGTGGTATCTAAATCTTGCCCATTAGAGCCACCCAACATATGGTCACCATGTGACATCCCCTACCACCAGACCCTCTAACTCATCATAAAACCACTTGATTTCCTTATCTCCACCACCTACTCCTATGTATACTACTACTCTCTTTCACTGCATGAAGCCAGTAACATAATCAGTTAGTGCATGAGTATCCTCTAGTAGTCCTAAGGTTATCAATACCCAAATGTGCTCAAAATCCCAATAATGTAACACAAATCCAACACTAATACCATAACACCTATATGCTTAGAAGTCCCAAAAATCTCTATAAATATACACAAGAAATACCTATACCCACTTAAACATGGTCCTCCCTAAAAACATCTCTATCAACATGCCAAGAAGAAAGTATGGGAATCAGCCACCCACAGAATCTAGCAACACAAAACTCATCAATGCCATCATAATCATCATTATCATCATCAAGCACCTATTCCTAGAATCCATAAGATATAATGGACCATACCTAAATCTACCCACATAGAACTATGCATGAACTCAGTCTACACCATATAGTAAGTCTATGTGATAATTTATCTCCTCATTCTTTATATGGTAAACTAGATCTCCTCAGATGGGCAACTTGGTGATCCTAGTCATATCCTCTATTAGGATGGTGATTTCCTGGTATACAACTAGAAGGTGTTTGTCATGGGATCCCATCTCTTAATAAACATGATAACCATAGTTGGGTCTCATGGTACATGATAATAGTGATGCATCATGCTTAGGCCCATAGCCTCCATGGGTCTCTACTCATTAGCAATCATTGCATCATGAGCCTCTATGAAGAGTGTGGGAATTTGATCTCTCATATGAATCTAGTCATAGGCCTATAAAATGAATATTAGTATGTATGTTTGGTTTTCTACATCATGATAAGTACCAACCTATACCTATATTTTATAAGCACATTAATGGGTGATTAAACCATTGACAATCACTATAATCCCTTTTGGGCCTTAGGTTTGACCATCAATGATCAGGTCTAACTATCAATGATCACTATGTGTGATCATTAATGACATGACCCTCAAACCCTAAACTTTTCAAAACCTTATAACACACAATCAATTCCCAAACTAACCTACTTACAAGAAATCTACACCCATTCCCAACCCAACACACCTTCTAACTACCAATTCAACAACACATTTGCCTAAATATGTAAAAACCTAAAACTAGGGCATTATTTCCCTAAATAACAAACTAGATTTAAAACCCTAACCACATCATTCCAAATTTTCTATAATGAACATTTAACACAACTAACTTAACCATGTTATAATTTTAGAGTACCCCCTACCTTATTTTACAATTGCTAACATGGTTAGAGCTAATGTCCCTCTACTCAACTATACCTTCATCTACCCTCCATCTTGATCAACACTAAATCTCTTCAAGCACCAACTCAACCAATCACCACTCCCCACCATGTAGTCAACCTGGTTAACACTCAATACAAAATTCTACAATATAAATTCACTAGAGCAAAAAGCATGGAGATCAAATGTCAAAAGGTGAAAATAACTTTTCACTTTCACTTTTTATGTTTCAAATTTTAGGGTTTCCCTTTGACTATCAATGGTCAAGGTGACCATTGATGGTTGACCCCTCAAAACCTTGATCATCAATGGTCAGGGTCCCTCATCTTTCTTTTAAATTTTTCACTATCATCTTCCTAGGTACTACCTCATCTCCACTTAAACCCACCAACACTTGACCTTTTTGAGAGTACCATTCTCTAACCAACCCATTTAACCATATCCACCTTGATGTTGGCCATTGTAATTAATATTATCACACTTAATTAAATTTTGTGCATAGCCTCAAAAATATAATTACCTCACTTTATGCACTCTCACAAACCTATTCACCTAAGCATTTACCTCATCACTACCTTTCCAAGCAAGAACTACATTTAGCCTGAAGTTATTATGGGATATTGCATCCCTTAAACTATGTAAGTAATGTCTACTTTCCTAATGTATATAGAGTCATCTTGGCCACACCTTAACCAACCCATTTTCCCATGTCCACCTTGATGTCAATATTTTTTTACCACACTATTCACATGTTTTGTGATGACTTTATGTGGGTCATTCTAATTGCACTAACTGACCTTGCCATGTTCACTACTTTTGCACCACCTAGTTCAACAACTAGATCATTTGTGTTTTTTTGGGAGTAATTATAACCTTGGATACCCATTTTAAATTGACCCATTTGGTGTTTTTTTGGGATCACTTCCTACCTTATATACCCATTAAAACACTCAAATCTATCTGGGAGACTACTAGGTATATCTAACTATCATGCCTATAGAAGTCATGTGATATATTGGTCACTTATCTTCCTCACACCAACCTTATTTTCATCAACACTAGTAAATTTAGTCTTTGTAAAATATAAATTATCACACTTAGTCACTATTATGTACAATTTTTGTATCTCACTCACGAGCTACCACCTTCTACTTTATCAAACCTTGACCTAATTTCATTTTGCCTCATCAATTATTTGTTTGAGGGGGAACACCTTTTCCCATTCTAAATGTAAACTTGACCTTGACCTTGACCTTGACCTTTACCTTTACTTTACCTAGCTTCCATTTTTATTTTTCATCTTATTGATTCAAGACACATAACAAAAAGGGGCAAATGTAGACACTAGAAATCTATAAGCATGTTTTTCAATGTCGTAACCCCTTATACCACTTTAAGGACCCCTCATGACCATTTACCCTTGAATAGACCCATTTTTTGTTAATTTTACCTAACTATCTTGAACCTATCCCATTTGTACCCATTTTGACCTTTTAGCCTTGACTTTTGATAGTCAGGCTAACCATTGATGATCAACTTAACTATCGATAGTCAGGTTCTACTGACTAGAACTTAACATGCAATCACCATGAAAACTATCACCTTAGCTTTTCTAAACATAAGAAATATAAATCATTTCATGAAGAATTACATGGATGAATTATATTTATATCACCCAATTACACTCCCACTTTAGCCTTTTTCCCTTGCCTATAAGAAGAGGAGAGATATAAGTGAAAATCCATCTACAATTATTATCAAGATATCTTGTATCTAGAATCTCTTTTATAGGTAAATCATCATCAATAACTTCAACAATATAGTAATCCCAACCTACCATCATCACTCCAATCACTATCACTTTGTTAGAGTTATGATTAGCTTCTACATCAAGCAATCCACCTCAACTATCCATCCAGTCCACCTTCTCAATAAGATAATCATCTACTTTCCATGTTTATTTATCATATTTCAATTTTTAAATTAGTAAAAACCTCAACCACCTCTTGGGATTCATACCCAAAATATTGGACTTAATTCACCTATAGTCAACCATCAACAGTTAACCCAACTACTGATGATTAGCCCAACCACTGATGATTACCTAACTACCAATGGTTATCCTTAACCACTGATGGTCATCTTGACCACTGACAATTCACTATCATACCTAAAACTAGCAATCTCCCTTTTACCACCTATACCCAATCAAATCCTCATTTCTATACTTTTACCTATCCATATACTTATACCTATTTTTTGAACCATACCTTAGCCTGCTAGCACTAACACTAATCAGCTTATCATTAATTTTATCATTTATAGCACATATCTTTATCAATAAATTCTTTTTATCAATTTTAGTACCTTTTTATTATTGATGCAAGTACTTTTTTTCTATTTTAACAACTTAATTATTCTAAAATGGTGGATTGACAACCCCTAAGGGATCTCACACTTCTGTGATCTAGTCGTAGCTAGGAAATCTACCTAACTACTTGTCTAACCAATAAATTTACTTTAGTGCTTTCTTATTTACATGTCTTCCTCCCAATCCAAAGAGGAGCTCTTCACAATATTATAATCTAACATGTGCACTTTTATCAAGTATTGGTACCACAACCCATATTTCTAGTTTTACTACCTTCTTATGAATAATAGCAAAATTTGAGTGAAACAATACCTTGTAAATTTTACCAATAGTTGAGTTTGACTCCTATAAAATCAAATAGAAAATTTGTTCAATTAGACAATTAGAGGTTAATGTTGTTGGTGAGTTAAACCACATACACATGAAGTTGGTAGTTAATCCAAGGGTGTAATAATTTATTAACATTTAATATACCTAATGCCTATTGATTATTTTGAGTAGATATTAGTCAATAACATTGAATGGTTATGTATAAAATAATTTCTCTCACATGTGGCTCTTGTGGTGAAGTATACCCAATTATATTCAAATTGAACATGAGCCTAAAATTAATTACATGATCATAGAGTATAAAAGAACAATTAAAGTCTTATTCAAAGAGTCTGAACTCAGTGTCTACACACTTGGGAAAGAGGTAGAAACTTATAAGAAACTCTCCATTAATATATTTCTCATGCAAGAAAATTTAAAATTTAAGGAGTTAGATTAGCTAGATGAGGATGATGTCCCCTCTACATGTGATATACCTCTAGTCCATAGTGATGCCCTAACATATGAGGATGTGAAATAGGCTAATCCAAATGAAAATAAGGGACTTAAAAGCTCTTTAGATGATAAAAGAACATTCTATATACTCTTATACCTACTTATTCAACTAAATATCTAATTAGAAGGACCTTATTAACTGATAAATATAATGTACACCCACTAAAAGTTGAGAAAACAAGTGGAGAGATCAATATGGTAGTAGAACCTACTCATCACAATCCTACATACACAGCTAAAAATCACTTGTGGATTCTAAAATTTGATGGATCTAAGTCCAAGAGTGGGTGTGGTTCCATTGTAGAGCTCATCAACCCATGAGGGAAGTAATACTTAGTTACATTTTGCCTATAATTTTATTTCATGAACAACATAATTGAATATGAGGCATTAGTTCATGCTCTCCAATTTAATCTCAAGAATAAATTCAAGAATCTTAAAGTAGTTGATGGTTCAAAACTAGTGGTCAAATAAGTAAGAAGCTAATACACTTGTAATGTCAAGAGTTTATCTAGATAGCATAGTTGATTATGGAACTTGATAGAATATTTTAATGCCTTTAAGATTTAGATGTTGCCTCATAGAAAAATCTACATGGTGGATGCATTGGCAATAATTGCAACTACTCTAGAACCTATAGCTAACTCCAGGTTGAGAAGGTTTTTAGTGGAGTTGGTCTCTACTCCTTCCATTCCTAATAACTTCAAAAACTTCCAAGTGTTCAAAAATTATTATCATATCATTGAGTTAATCACTAACATATATGTGTTTGAAACTCATATTATAGATGAATATGATAGAGAAGAATTTTAACTAGGTAAGGAAGGGGTGATTAATCTGAAAACCAATAATATACCTAAGGTCATGGTCTCACTATAATCATTGTTTGACATTGATTACCAAGGATAAAAATATAAACTATCCCCTACCAAAGGTATGTTGCACCAACATTACAATCTAGGTAATGCCAATGAATCAAAAAATGTAATTTAGACATAAAATATATAGATAAGGAAAAATAAGGGTTGGTTCAAGACCTAAAGGAATTCAAAGAGGTTATATCAAAGAGCTACGAAGACCTAATAATTTTTAACACTTCCATTTTAATGTATATTATCCCTCTCAAGTAGGGATTCAAACCATTCCATTAGAGGCAAAGGCTAGTGAATCCATTGTTATAGCCATTGATATTTAATGAATTGAAAAAATTACTCTCAACAAGAATCATCTTTCCTATTAGACACTCCACCTGGGTGGCCAAGTTATTTCTAGTTCATAAGAAAATCAGAGAGATTTGACTTTGTGTGGACTTTTGTGACTTGAACAAAGCATCATAGAAATATAAATACCCACTACCTTGAATATATCAAGTCTTGTAAATATTGAATGACTCTCAAATGATGTCTTTTCTTGATGGGTACTCTATCTAAAATCAGGTAATGGTCAACTATGAGGACGAAATCAAGATGGAGTTCATAATAAAGTGGGGTACATTATCATATAAAAGGATTCCATTCAAACTAATCAATGTAGATGATACCTTATAATGTGCCATGGATATTTCATTTAAGAATATTATCAACAAATGCATAGTCATATATATGGATTATCTAACTATCTTTTCTAAGAACTGAGAGGACCATGTGAAAGACTTGAGAGTAGGATTAAAAATAAGAAATGATGAAATATCCCTAAACCCAAGGAAGTGTATATTTTGGGTCATAGAGGGTAAGTTATTAGGTCACATTCTCTTAGAATAATGCATATCCATAGACTTTGAGAGAGAAGAAGTAATTCTAAAAAATTTATTGTTTGGTAATAAAAAGGAGCTAAAGTCATTCTTTGGAAAAATTAACTTAGTAAAGAAGTTCATTTAGGGATTTGTATAGGTATTTTGACCAATAAATAGCATGTTAAATAAGTATGATAAGATTTAATGGATGACTAAATTACAAAAACCTTTTATTCATATCAAGACAATAATTTTAAATACACTGGTGATTATCAATCCTGACTATACATATCCTTTCTACATCTATTTGTTTGCTTTAGAATACTTGAGTGTTGTTGTCCTAACATAGAATAAATAATCTAGAGGTTTTATACATGTCTCATTCATGAGTTTTTCTCTCCCCAATGATAAAATAAGGTATTCAATTATTAAAAAATAAGTTTTTTCCTTAATCCAAGAAGTCAAAAGTTTAGGCATTACATCATATGTAACAAGGTATTTATCATTATACCTAACCTAGTTTTAAATGGAATGCTAATGAAAAATTATTTGGGTGAGATAAGAGGCAAGTGGATGACCATTATATACTATTTTGACCTATAAATCTAACCAATGAAGATTATACAAGGTTAAGGACTTAGTAAGGCAATGGTTAAAGTATACCCATAGATCATTTTCTAACAATATACAATAAAGGATATCACAAATGATGATTGGTACCTAGGTGTGACCTATTATTTTTTTAATAATGAGTGACCAAGTCATCTAAATTCCACTTAGATAAGAGCCTTACACCTAAAAATCAATAATTTCATGATCAATATAGGCATTCTTTATAGGCAAAATCATAAAGGCATATATCTGAGATGTCTTAACAAATAAGAAGCCATTGAAGTACTCAATTATTTCAATGGGAAATATGGCACTAGTCATAGATTAGGGAGTGCTATAAATCATTAGATACTAAGGGTAGGGTATTATTTGCCACATGTTTTTAAAGATGCTCATGCTCACATTTGAAGTTGTCATACCTACCAAGTTTTCACATAGAGAGAATGTACTGTTGTCATGTGATTACAACCATTTATAAAATTTGTCAATTATAAAAATGGATATTGCAATTTTTTTGGGTGATTAATTTTAATTATTATATATAAAACAAGTTTATTCTTATGTTAATTGACTATTTCACCCATTGGACTAAAGAGTAAGCATTTAAGAATTTCATAACCAATGAGGTAATCAACTTCTTAGAATCACATATCACCACCAAGTTTGGGATTCCTTCCACTCTAGTATGTGATAATGGTATTAATTTCTCTTCTCTTCAATTTTTTGAATGGGCTTATGAAACTCAACTAATCCTCAAGTTATCTTCCACTTATTACCTACAAGGTAAGGGGGTAGCTGAATCAACTAATAAGAACTTGCTTTATGTAATTAAGAAATTCTAGGAAAAAAATAATAGGGACTAACATAATGTGTTTAAATTTACATTATGGTTTGATACCACTAGAATTAATTCAACCCTAAGAATGTTATTGTATCATCTTTTCTATAGCCAAGACCCTATTTTTTTGGTCAATTTGAGAATCCCCACATTATAGTTCATGAGAGACTACTTGGAAACTAACGATAGGATAAAAGCTTTCCTCCTTAACTTGATCCAATTATAATAAACACATGATATAACCCTATTTTAATTTATCAAACACCAAGGATTTTTCAAGCATTATTTTGACAAATGAGCAAAGGTGAAAGCCTTACAGATCTTTGATCTAATCCTTCTCTGGGACAAGGCTCACAAAAAAAGGGGACAGCATGAAAATTTTGATGCCATATGGTTGGGTCCCTACAAAATTTATAAAATTTTGGATGAGAATGAATTCCACCTAAGGTGCTTAACTGGTGAGGATGTCTCATTTTTTGTTGATGTATAATACTTTAAACACCATTTCTAGGCTTGAATTAGCCTAGTTGGTTCTTGTAAATATTGTATCTTTCCTTTTCCTATTTTTTTTGAATTTGTTTCATAATTTATTATTATAGTTTGATTTTATTAATTTTCTCACTTTTCATTATCAATCTATCCTCATTACTTGTCTCTTCTTGGTTTGATCCATCTATTTTGCTCTATAGGTTCCCTTATTGGTCAAAGAATGAAGAACAAAGGCATGTACATACATATTATGGATGGAATTCTTGTGCATATATACTCTGATAAATTTATAATTCTATATTATATTTCTATATCAAATTAAAAATATTAATTTATTATATGTGTGTTAAATTTATTCATGCCGTGTTAAGTGTGGCTAAATTATTTGATCAATGAAGACATTCTCTTGAAATCAAGCACAAAAATCACATCTTAATGGTTTATATTTTTTCCTAGATGAACCTTATATGATGAATATTTAGGTTTAAAAATATATAATTCTACCTTTTTCTTACCATAGTAGTCCCCAACCCAAAATTGAGATGTTAAGAAAGAAATTGAAAAGAAAAAACAAGAAGAGAAAAGAAAATAAAAATCAATTTCAAGAAAACTCAATTCTGGGTGATTTAGGTAACCTTTATAATGGTTATGGATTCTTGAAAAATCATAGAGAAAGTCATAGAATGGGATTAGATATAAATATGTTGGGGATACATATATCTAGCTAGCAGTGGAGTAATGCCTAGACAAGCATTCTCAAGGTAGGATTCACTAGCCTGATGATTGGATCTATTGTGGTTACAAGTTATAAGAAGTAGTAATTTAACTCATTTTCACATGAAATGTTAATGAGAATTTCTAATTTTGTCCTTTATTCACTCCCATCTTCTCCTATCTCAAGTTTTTTCATATTCAATGTGTAATCTAAACCAAAGATTCTGGGTTCGTAAATACATTTCTATTATTTCAAAATACTTGGGAGTACTTTCCAACTGAGTCTCCATTTGTCTTTTCTTATAAAACACACCTTAATTATTTTAATAATTAGATAACCTCTTTTTGATTTTGTAGCTACTTCCAATTGAGCTCATGGCTCATTGGTCTCATCAATATTAAGTTTCCTTCATATTTTGTCTCTATTTTCATTCCAAATCAGGTCCAAAAACAATCACTATTATAAGGACCACATCTATGTGAGAAAATTTCATATATAACACTTAGTATGAAAGTGGATTCTTGACCTCCCAATTTGCATTTAAAGCCTAACTTTCTTAGTTCTCTTAGACTACTCTAGCAAGTAACCTTAGTTTCCATACAATTATGGTATATAAAACCTACTCCATAATGGTGACCATGTTAAATAAGTTAATTTTAATATAAATCACTTGGCCCTAAAACAAATTTTAGTTTTACTTATTCATGTTTGAGGATCTTTCTCTCTGACTGTCTTAGGTCCTTGGAGCTTATCCATGGGTTTATTTTAGATTTTATGTTATTTTAGCCTTTAATAAACACTCCATCCTACTAATATCACTCATATGGATAAGATTCATATCTTTCACTTTGTCCAAAAATGACTTATTAGCCCACTTATCCCACTTACAAGATCTTAGCAATGTCACTTTCTTGTTCGCTTTGGTCTCCTAGTCTAGTCCCCAGAGTCACTTTAGTTTCCATGCCATTTTGACCTCTTTGAATCACTCCATCTCATAAATATAGAACATATTAGTATTTTTTGTATATTACATTGTCCTCATAAATGACTCCTTGATGTTTTCACTTGCAAGGTTTCAATAAAACTCCTCTAGAAACCTGAATAAGTCTATGTTCTCCAATTTAAATATTTTCTTACCTAAACTAAATTTTCTATGTTATTTTTGTCTATTTTAAAGATTTTTTAGTCATATAGACCTAATCAAGATTATAAATATTTATTAGGTCTTAGGTATTCTTATTTATTTACATCATTTATTAACCAAGTCAATATTCACAATTAAGTCTAGGGGATGGGCATAGTGCTAACTAGAATAAATGTTCTACTTCGGTCTTTCGTTAGTCAGTGAATAATATTTTATTAGTATTTGGTATTAAAAATCTTGACTAGGTCAATGTTTCCTTGAGCTATCTTTTGACTATGCTATTTATAATTGAAAACTTTGATCACAACATAAAATTCAACATTCAAACTTCTAACCAAGAGTATAGTGTAAATTGGGGACCTAGATCCCGATTAAATCTAGCTCTCCAAATTCAAACCTTCAATGTTGTTAAAAATTTATAGGCCTTATATGGTATATAAACATTTGAAAATGATAGTTAGAATTAGATGTTGTATTATCGATTAGGTCTTTAACTTAAATTACATTCAAAGATTAGCCATAATTAATGAACCTAATAAATATTAGGTATGGTGGAGTAGTAAATATTAGGTCTACATGGAGTATAAAACCCCTCCCTCCCCCCTCCCCCTAGATTGAGCTTAGTTTTATATTTTTTTAATTAATGTGTTTTTTATTTTTTTAATAGCATTTTAATTAAATTATATTGTTATTTAGTTTTAATAAGTTTAATTTTGATTAATTAAATTCATTAAAGCTAAATATTAATATAATTTAATTATCCTTTAAATTTTTCAAAATGTAATTAATTAAATTTCATATTATTATTGTTATTTTTCTATGAATTTTTTAACAATAAAAATTAATATTACTTCAAATAATGAATGTCTAAATATAGTGGCCCCTTTTCATCTATTGAAGACTCAAGTGGACTTGGTTTGATTCCTAGGACCCTCTAGTGCCAATCGAGATTTGATAGCCTAATTCACACTAGGGGTTTTATAAAATATCTTATTATGTTGATAAAGTGTGTTTCTCAATGTGAAACTATAAGCCTAAACTCTATTTTGACTCGACTAGCCACCTAGACTCCTTGTCACTTTGGGGGACATAACTTTCACCTCAGGTGTTAGTTTCCTAAACTGCTTACACTACCATAAATATCATTCTAGATCAACCACATAGACCTCACCAATTTCACCCAATTTGGCCTGAGTTGAAATCTAATTATTGTTTTTTTTTATGCATCCTTGAACCCAAATGGGTCTTCTTGGTGTCATTTTAGACCACCTATCACACCATAGGCCATAACTTGGTTCCCAATAACCCATTTTTATAATAACTAGAGTCATTGAAAATTTGAATCTGACATAGACATCATGATTACTCTAGTTTCTCAAAATTCCTCACATGAAATGAGATTTTAAAGTTATAATTTTATAAGTTTCCTAGAGAATTTTTGATTTCAAAAATTAACTCGTTCTTTTATTTTTTTGTAGGCTAAATGGGAGCAAAAAGGTAAAGTGGCAGGATTGGAAAGTGAATGATCATTTGGGTAGGAAATAAGTCATTATACATAATATAAATAGAACCAACCATGACCATTGTAAATTGTTGGCTCTTTGTTTTCTCTAAAACACTTAAAGTTAGCCACTTTGGTTTTTATCCTATCCCTATTTTATAACCCTATCATTATGCTAGTATAATTTTAGTGGATTGAGTGTGGTGAATGTATAATGTGATTATCAACAATAACATATTAATAAATAAAATTATTTGGATTTATTATTTTCAACTTACATAATCAAATGGTGATTTTGGGCTCTTTTTTCATTGTTTGGTTTCCTTTGGCATATGCATTAACTCTATTTATGATTGTGAACACAATGGTCAAGTGAGAAAGTAGATTTTTGTATTCACATGGTTAAGAAATATGGATTTGTCTTCATTACAAAAATATTTATTTCTTTACCCTTTCACTTTTTCATTTTTTTATCAAATATGTTAAACTAGGGTTTGTTTGATAGCAATAGTTTTTTACTCATTTATCTTGATTTCTTACTTTATCTCATTGATACTTTGTTGCCATTATTAAAAATGACTAAATTCATGGAAATGAACAAATAAATTTAACATTTTTAACTTTTTTTTTCTAAAACCCTAACTTTGATTTGGGAAAATTTATGTGTATAATTTTTTTTTTAAAATTCTACTTGAAACCTAGTTGGACATAACACAACCATAATTATCATCCCATTTATTCAAGGATCAAAACATTGTTAAAATTTAGTTTTAAGTTTCACACTAGCAAGCCCCTTGATCGGTACTATCAGAAGGCTTAATTGAGTGAAGATAAATATGTTGTGACCTAGTAGATATAGATCTTGGGGATACCAACGTCGTAAGACTCCTTTCAAGAGAGGCTTAATGAGCTTCACTACCCCTAAAGCCTAATGTGATCTATTCATATGGAGAGATAGATTATTTATCATTGTATGATCTATTTGTGTATAATAGACTGAGATATTGTTGGATTAATGCATTAATATCTTTTACTATGATAATGGTTTTTAGATTTGACCCTAGTGAGAGTTGTTTTGATGGGCCTAGATGTGTTAGCAGGTTCATATAGTGTTTAAGAAACACTTATCATTTTTGGATTCATAGAATCCATTGCATGAGTTGTTAGTTGTGATAATCTAATTATCCTTGATAGAGTGGTGGTAGAATAGGTTGATTGTTTCACAAATTTATATTAGTTGGTGGTTGATAACCACTGTGGCTCAATAGTTGATCTTTGATTTTAGAGATTACCTGTGATAATTTGAGTGAATTATGTTTAAAACCTAAGTTTAAAGCTAAAATAAGATGAATATTGACAATAAAATTGATCTAAGATGAATTTATAAAAAAAGGAGTAAAATGAAAGGTAGGGCAAAAAAGAGAGGTGTTGTTGATCTTTATTTCAAACATTATGACAAAGTTCCAATTTCATCTAAACATGCATTTAAACAATGTGCAACATGAAGTAGCATAATCTCAAATCCTACCACACATTAGGAAAACATCTAAGGAAAGTATGAAAAGATGCAAATAAGAACAAGTTTTACTTTAAGAATGTTACCCCTATAAGCAAATAGCTTTATCCCAGATGCAAGAAGAGGAAACTAAGTGAATTCAACCTAAGAAATTTCAACTAATATAACATTATCAAAAATTAGCAACTCTACATTTAAAGATGCACATCTAAAATTAACAAGAACCATTCAAATCTAAAGATAAGATCAAACAAATGAGAGAGAAACCATGATAGCAATTCACACAAGCAAGTGTGGACAAACTTTACATAACTCCTTGCTTATATTAATTTTATCAAAAGTTATAAATAGTTTTTTGGCTCCAAAAACTCTCTACCTCTTTACAATTGGTAATACCTTTTTATATATACCATTCATGAGGTATGTTGGTCAGTAATATCAAATTACATTTGTACATGTGTCTAGGATAGCTACCCTTTTTATTACATTCTAGAACAAATGATCTTTTCTAATATGCTGACCTATAGGCAATGTACTTTATAATATGGACATGCCTTTACAAAAAAAAATCATTTTCCAAAATATACAATGTTAGTTACAAAAGAATATTCATAATCTAACTTTGGCACCTTGGTGCTGTTATAACCTTCTACCTTCCTTGTAAGATCTTCATTCTATAATGTTTCTCATTGATTAGTTGGAGGTCAACAATGGGTCTCATGAATAACTCTTTTTCTTAATCTCCTAGGTTACTGAGATCTTTCTTATCTCTCTCCAAAGCTTTTTTTATGCTCCCAACATCTACTATCTTCTAGTTAGATGACAATAGTATGCCCATGATCTTCTTATTATCAACCATTATCTTCCCTTGAATTTGGTTCCTCACCTCCTACATAAATTGTGAAGTTATATTCTTGAGCTCATCATTAGTGATATGGCCCAAAGGACTAAGTGAGGTGGGTTCTTTGATTAATCTATCCAACATGTTTAGAATTTTATCTTTCTATTGTTTGATGTCCTTGTAAATATCCTCCATCTACTAAAGGCTTTAATTTTGTCCACCAATATAACCATAGCCATATTTCAATGGGCTAGGTTGATTGTCATAAATGTAGGGGCTTGATTTTTGGTCAATGCTTTGATCAAGTATTTCAATTGATATCTTGAAGCCTACCATTGGACAACGTAGCATGTAGCCATGGAATTTTGCTTACTCATTACCTCTTGTTTGGTTCTAAATGACTTTAAGGAATTGAAGAAGTCAATCATGGTGTCCTCAAATAGCTTGAATCTATCTTATTGGATGACAAGATGGAAGTATCTTCCAATTTCTTTTTTTTGCATCATGCCTTTGATGGCATATTATAATTGATTAGATTGTGCATGATCCAGATTCAATGGGTTTTCTTTAAAGATAGGAACCTCATCAGGCCTTTGTCTTTCAACTGGAGTCAAACCAGTAAATGGTTCCACTTTTTGAAAGGTGAATTCATCTCCAATAATCATGGCCTTATTTTCTATCACTCTTTCTAATATGGTGGTCTCTAGATTAAATTGAACCCCCACTGATGATTGAGTCAATGTTAGAGATGGGGTTTCTATTTATGCTCTACTTGATGCTCTTAAGGTAGCCATTCTTTTCTCATCTTCCTTTTATATATTCACAATCCATGGCTTAATCTCTTTATGCATAGTGATGTTGATATACTTTGTTATTACCCAAATATGGTGTAGAGTAGGGACTTTCTATAATTTACCATAGTGGCCATGAATTTATTCAAATTGTTCATGATTGTTTTTCACTTTGGTTATGGATTGAATTCTTCTTGTACAAATGATAATTAAACTCTCTTATGATTGATAATGATCAATATAGGGTTGAATTAGGGATTTAGTGCATGGTAGGGATCTTTTGAAGGTCTTCTTAGTGCTTTATTGGTGGCATCTAGTTCAAATGATGAGCTTTATGGCATCCCTATGGCAATTTCACATCACTTTTCTCATTAATATTTAAAAATTAACCATTATCTTTTGAAAATTATACCTTGAACTCACACCATTAAATCTATTTGCTTGGATCAATGCAGTTCATTAATCTTGATTTAAGAACTCAAATGCTATTGCTTACTTTTTATGTTGCCCATGGTAATCACACTTGTCAGTTATACATTCTATCTAAGATTTATTTAATTATCAATGTCAATCTCACACTATTGATCTTATTTACACAAATTAATCACACTTCATAGATCTTGATCTACTTAATTACGCCTCCTACTTTGTATACCATTGATCAGAATGTGTACACTCACCCATATATCATAGATATTTGAAAGATGTTTGAGCTTTAATTTGTGTCTCATCACTAAGCCACATGTCATTTATATATTCATCCTTAGGTTTTTTTACTTTTTAACCTTTATCATGCACCATCAAATCTTGTTTGGATAGATTAACACACTCCATCAGATCTTGATCTAAGGGGGTAAGTGCCATTGGCTGCTCAATTTTCTTTCATTGAGATTGTGACACTTATCACTTTGTTTCTCATCCTAGGGATTTGAATTATTATTGTTGATCTCACATTGTCAGATCTCCTTTGTATAGGTATATGTGCATTATTGATCAAGACTCTTGACTTATTGAATTTATACGCATTGCTAGATCTTGATCACCCAAGAAAATGTAAATGTTGATCATGTGGATAATAAAATAATTAAGTCAAGCTCAGAAAAATAAATAAATTAGCCTAATTTTTGTAGACTATGGTTTTATTTGATATTAATAAACATGGGTAAGACCTTAGGATAAGCATTTTAAAATAAGTTTTAAACATGATAAAGGGGACCTTGTGAATAATAAAAGAGATGGAATATAGTCTTAGGATAAGGCTTTTAGATAAAGTCTAAAACATAACAAAAGGCCTTGATAGTTAGTTAGACCATGTGGAAATAAAAGGGACAAAGGGGGATCGGGACATAAAGGGACCACTCATAAGATTTCTAGATTAAGGTTTGGTCATGTTGAAAAACATGACTAAACCTTAGGATAAAAAATTAAGCTAATTATATGGTATGATTAATCATTATCATGTAAATTATTCCTACCAAATTTGAATTTGATTGAAAATAACCTAAGCTAGTGTAATTTGAATGAGGGTTTCCAGATGATTTCAGTTTGATTTTCAATAGATCAAAAGCTAGTAAAAGGCTAAATTGATATAAAAATAATGAAACCCAAGCATTGCCCATTCCAAATGGACTCCATTGGGCATACAACCTATAAGATAAAGGTCTACTATTATCAACTTTAGGCAAGATTAAACTAGAATTATGAACAAATATGCCAACCAAATTGGGTGTGAATGATTTTTAAATGTAAAAAAACATGCAAACATGTTAATGGTGCTCTGATCAAGTGAATTTCAAATTTTAAGGTAAAAGGTTGCATAATTTATAAGAAGGGTACCCATTTTTCATAAATGGGAGTATGTTAACCTAAAAAATGGTGACATCTAGGGGAAACATAACAATATGTTAGAACTTAGAGACTTAGGTTTAGACTAATAACTAGGCTACTTATTCCACTTGATCAGGAACCATTATTAAAATTAGTTCATGGTCAAAACAAATCATACACATGTAGCATTAGGATCAAACATGAAGACACAGCCATGTTATGTGTGTGCTTTGATTCCACTTACTGATTGTCATAGGATTTAGAGAAAAACTTCTAGATTCATGACCTTAACCATTAACATTAACTTACAACATATTTGTATGTTTATTAAGAATCATGGTTTAGCTTAAGGAAGGCTTAGGCATTATTCTTCTACTAGCCAATAATCTATAGCCTTGATAGAGATACCTTTGGCTCCACTACTAACTAGGCATCCATAACCCTAGTGGAGATTACCAAAACCACCTTTGCTTAGAAAGCCTTTTAATTTTTTGTAATAAAGCTCTTATTTTTGTATTTTTAGATATTATGAATTTCTAATAAAGGTTAGGAACTAGATTAGTTAGGTTTTAGGATTTGGTCAAATATTTGATCTTCAGAAAATCATCCTTATATGTAAACTTTATCCCAAATAACTAATGTTTTTTAAGTGCAAACATGGATTTATCCTAATAATTCAAGATTTCACCCTATATGTGCAATCCTTCTTAGAACCAAACTTAGATCAGAATAAGGTTTATAGTCTCAAAGAATAATTAACCTATTTATTAGTCTTTACTAGTTTCTCTAAATTATAACATTAAGGTCATGCTACTATAATCTATGATCAACCAATGCTAAGAAAACATACCTTCATTCCTAAATTATGGATTTCATTTTTAGCATCTAAATGTATTTTGAGCTGAGGACTATCCAAAAGGACTTATTTTAATCAATAAACAAAGCATGGAAATCAAAAAAACTAAACACAAAGAAAATAAATATATACAAACACTACATACAAATAAGGGATAGGAAGGAAAGAAAGAGGAAAGAAACTAATCTAAATCCTACCTAAAATAACTCTAACTAGTCTTATAGTTCATTCCATGAAGACTTTAGGTGGGGCAATAGATAAATAGTGCTTGAGGTATTACCCATTGGTTGGTAATTTAAACTTTTCTCCTTACAAGTCTTTTAGTTTGAAGGTGTTAACCCCCAGTTTCTCAGTAATATGATATAGGCCAATCCATAAGGGTGTGAACTTCCCATGTTTTCCTTTTGGTTCTGAAGCCTTATCCCAAAGAAGAACTAAATCTCCTTATCTAAACACCTTTATCTTTAAGCATTTATAAAAACACATATTGACTACGGTTTAGTGTCTACTAAAATTGGCAAAAGCTTCTTCTATTGCGTCCTCCATCTAAATGATGTCCAACAACCTTGAACTTGAAAATTCTTGGTCCTCCTCTATGTACTCTTGCATGAACCTATAGGTTGTCAATTTGAGTGTTATGGGAAATATAAGTTATTAACCATATACCAGAAAGAATGGTGATGCCTTGAGATCTTGTTTGAATCTAGTTTTATCTACCCAAAGGGAATACTTAAGTAGCTTGTGTAATGTTCTTGGTTTATAAGTTGTAGAATTCTTTATGGCTATCATCAACTTTTTATTTGTTGATTCAGACACCCATTACCTTGAGGGTAATGGTTTGATGAGAAATTAAGAACAATGTTTTTTTCATATGCCCATTTTGTCATCATAATGGATATAAAGGTAGATCCATTATCATAGACTAGAGACACTAGCATTCTAAACCTTGTGCAAATGTTTTATTCTTAGAATCTGATCACCTCTTCAGTCCTGTACTACTTGGTTACCATTGTTTTAGTCTATCTTGTGTAGTAGTTAGTAGCAGTCAGAACATACTTGTGACCATATAATGAATTAGGATTAATTACCCCCACAAAATATATTCCCTATTGGGCAAAGGGTTTATCAATCATTATTGGATTTAATGGCATCACTACCTTGGGCTCTTTAGTGTTGAATATTTTACATGAGTCTTTGAAAATAGTGGGGTAATAGTCACTAGCCTTAAGGATTTATGGGCTATTGCTCTTCTAGATGGATTTTCACTTCCAATTTTTTCATGGAAAGTGATCAATATCTTAGCTACCTTTTCTTTGGAAACACACCTTAGGTAAATTCCTTAAAATTTATTCTTGTACATCACTCCATCCTTGATTATAAAATGAGTTTATTTAAGCCTTAAATCTCTCTTTTTCTCTCTAATTAACACTGTAATATAATAGCCATTGATTAGAAAATGAACAATAGGATCAAACCAATCATTGGGATGAAAATTTTGTTATTCTACTTGCATGACACTCAGGTTAGGATTATTATTAAAAGTCAACAAAATTAAACCTTGGTATCTTACCAAATTTGTAGTCTTCATATCTAGATCATATTCTTGGAGAACATATATCCACTTACCTCTCCTTTCTCCAAGTTCACATTGACTAAGCATGACCTTAGTGGATGGGTCTGGTAGTATTGCATGTACCTTATTTCTAAGGATATAATGCCTAAATTTATCACTGCTTTGACTAGAGCACATGTTTGTTTGTCAATAAGAGAATAATTCAATTCAACATTTTTAAAATTAATACTAATGAAATTAATAAGATGATCACATCCATCTATCTTATGAGTTAGGATAATAGCTATTGTATGATCAGAGGCAAAGGAATAAAGATATAAATATTTAATGAAGTGTAAACTTATCAACATAGGGCTTGTCCAATTATTTATTTGATTTCCTTCAAGGCCTTCTTGGTCTCTTCATTCCAAGTGATCTTAGCATCTTTCTTCAACATATCATTCAAAGGTCTCACTATTTTTTCCAAACAAGAAATAAACTTCCTCACAAAGTTGATCTTCCCAAAGAAAGATTTTAGTTCTTTTTTACTATTAGGAGGTTCTATTTGATATATGGAATCTATTCTATCTAGGTCTATATAAATCCCCTCCTTAGTTATAACATGTCCCAATAATTTTCCCTCAATAACATAGGAAATACTATTCTTGGGATTGAGATAAATTCTATACCTTCTACACCTTTCAAATACTTGTTGTAAGTGAATGATGTGATATTCCCTATTTTTTGAAAAGATAGTTAAGTCATCCATGTAAATGATAATTCACTTACATATCAGCCTTTCAAAATCATGGTCCATTTCTTTTTGGAAGGTTTCACCTACTTCTATCAATCCAAAATGAATTCTATTATAGGAAAAAGTGCCCCACTTAGTAGTAAATGCAATATTCATTCTATCTTCCTTGTTCACTAGCACCTAGTTATACCTTAAAAATACATCAAGAAAACACATCATAGTATAACTAAAAACAATTTATATTACTTGATAAAGATAAGGTATGGGTATTTATCCTTTTTATATGCTCTAATCACATTTCTAAAATCAATGCACAATATGATTTCACCATTTTTCTTCTTGACTAGTACTAGGTTAGCTACTCAAGTAGAGTGTCTAATGGGAAACACTATTTTATCATCTAGTAACTTCTTGACCTCTTTGTATATCATTAGTTATAAGACATGGTTTACTGGACTTTATTTTTACCTAAATGGCTTGTATGATTCCTTTAGAGGTATGTTGTGGGTTATGACTCTAGGATCAAATATCTTTAAGTCATCATAAGACCATGCTATTACATCCATATAATTCATCAAAAACTATTTGGCTCTCTTGATTTCAATGATTATGTAGGCTATACTAATGTTCACCAACTGAGGTTGACCTTGGGAACCTAGGTCAATTACATTATAATCCTTCCCATTCACTTTGGGAATCTTGATAGTCTCAGCTAGTTTGTCTGAATCAAACAATCTCTCTAAGGCTATCATCCCTTTGGGTATATTATTATCACTTAAATTAATTACATTGTCATCAAGATTACCTTTAAATTTATCATCATCAAGGGTATTTTCACTGGCTTCATCAATGATGTGAGCCTCAAATATTCTTGAACTAGTCATGAAGTCTATAATCTATTGATCATCACTAAATACTTGTAAATGGTTAAAATTATCTGGCACTAAAGGATATGGGACTAATTCCATGGTAAGTATTTGTAAATTTAAACCTTGATTAGTCATAAGGTTGGTTGTAACTAAACCAAGTTCATCAACAACCCTATTTCCTCCCTATGGATTGACACAATGTTGAAAGCATAAAAGAATTCAATTAAGTCCTACACTCTAAATTTATATTTATTAATATAAGACAACTCGAATTGATATTTAATCTTGACCTAATTAACTACTAGTTAAAAATTAAAAAAATAATAGTTTAATGACCTTGTGTTTTATTAAAAATTATAATAATAGAATAAGTGCTTTATACTCTATCAGATTGTTAGTAAGTTAGAATTGGAGTTTTAAAGAGGCATTGTATTCTTTCCCAATGCGATTGAATAATACCACTCCTACTCTAGAACCTAATTTTTATCTACCACCATAAAAGTATAGCTTTCATGATCTAGACATAACATGAAAAATTTTGGAGTTACATACCCTTGTGGTGTCAAGAGTGTAAACACCTAGATCTAATTTAACCATGTTGACCCTCTCATTGGTTTCATTATACTCAATGATCATATGATTAATTTTAGGTTCCCTTTCTATCTTGATCCAATTTTTAACTCCCTTTCATGGAAGCCACATGTGGGAATAGCTAGTAGACATGTAACCATTCAGAGATCTAGTCTAGACTATACTTAGCATCATCCCATATGCATCAAGAATATCCACTTAGATGTCAATGAACTATTGTATCCTTGGTTTAGAAGTAATCTGCATGTGAACATTCAATAATTCACTAATCACTTTGACTCTTGACTTATCTAATTGAGTTAAAAGCCTATCAAATTTAATTGAAGTCAAACCTAATTGTTCAAAAATACCCTTAGGTATGATATTTGTAGATTCACTTGAATCTAGCAATAAATTATGTAAATTCTTACTAAAGATCTTGACTATGAGGAGAAAAGGTGGAACATCTACCTTATTTTTGTGTATTAAAATGTTAACATGTGTAGCCTTTTGAGACTTAATAGGCTTATTAGACAAAGATTTCAACAACATTCCTTTGTTTTCTAATTTTAGTCAACTCATGCAAGGTAATGTTAGCTTTGATCTTTTCGATGTCCTCTACTATATTATATCTAGTCCTATTAAAAGAATTAGATGTATCATAATTATGTTTAGAGGTACTTCCCTTATGAGGCTCTAGATTGTTATTTTATGTAGTAGCAAGATGAGTGTCAAAATTATTTGGTTGAGTTGAGGTATTCAAAGGTTATTTTTGTTCCTTGTTCCTCAAAGGATAGGTATTCTTTAGATATTGCTGAAAAGCATGAATCTCTTTATCGATATCCTCAGGATCATTCTCTTCTTAGAATGGGAGCTCAAATGTCTCCACCATGAGAGTTGAATCAATATATTTAGATGACCTTGAAGAACTTGAGGTACCTAAACCATTTTCTTTATTAGGTATAACTTCAAAAATATCTTATTATTCTTAAAAAGCTTCAAGATCATTACAAAATTCTAGATAATTTAATTCACCATGTTTTGAAGTGTAATACACTCTACAATAATTAGGCAAAGATACATCACAAAGAGTTATATCAAGAACATTATTATTGGTAGATGACTCATTATTATTACTATTGTTGTTATTTTGATATCTATTTGAAGGCATATTAAACCTTTGAAAAGAGAAGTTCTTTTTAGAGATTTCTCTAGTATTACCAACTTACTTTTGCAACTGAATAAAATTAGTGATTATCTTTTAAACCATCTTCAAGATAGAATCATTCTCATTCTTCAATACCTCATAATTATGAACTTGATTATTTCTACTAGTTTTGTGGATGTGATCCATTGGAAAAGTTATTCAAGAATCTTAGGTTTTGACTAGGATGTACATAATTCAAAATCAATTGGTTTAGGACTAGAATTTAATTTAAGGTAGGCATATTTTTGTTGGCATTGGGAATGATATTCATCATAGGCAAATTTGGATTAATGTTTGGAATATTGTGTGCCATTTGGCCCTAGGGTTGCATCTAATCATTAATGATCATAGCTTTAGCATAAACTAGGGATAGTACATTAATAATATGAACATATATTTTGATAAACATAGAAGTCATAAGATCCAAGGCATCCTTTTAGATCTCTACGACTAAATCCTCATTAGGTCTGTAAGGAGATATGGTTATGCTAAACATTTTCTAGAATCTAGAATTAAATGCTCTTATGGGCTCATTTGAGTCTCTTTTGACTATGGTAAACTGTTGGTATAAGACACATGGACTAATGATTTTGCCAAACTAGTCAATGAATTAATTATTAAAATCAATCCATCTATCTATGTAGTTTTTAGGAAGGTTAAGGAACCATTCATATGTAACATCTTTGAAAGTAAATGGAAACAATCTGCATGCTACATCTTTATGAACAACAATTAAAAGTATTAAAGTAGATTTAAAGCTTTTAATGTTTTCTTCAATAGTTACAACACCGTTAAGACTAAAATTAGGTATATAATTTTTAGGATTATGAGGAAGGTCATGTACCACATCTGACATATTGATTGAAGAACCACTTATACAAGCCATACCTTGATAGGGATTGAACACAAGATCACCCTGAATTGGTGAAGTTGGTTGAGAATTTGAAAGTATATACTTACCTTTATCTCACCTAGCTCCCATATTAACTTATGATGAAAGAAAAGGAACCCTTGTCTCTAAACATGATCTGGTCTGTATCCTTGGCAATTCTAGCTTGAAAGCTTTGAACCCTATTTGAGATTCGATGTGTAATTCTTATATTTACAAAGAATGATGATAAAACTTGAACATTAAATTTTTTTTACACAAATATGTATAAATAATGGTAAAGGACATCAATATTTAACTAAATAACCTCAAAGATGTGCCCAAACACATAAATATGAATTATCTTTACATGTTTCAATCTCAAATAAACTAAAATTTGTTGAGATCCAATCAATCTTTTAAAAAAATAGCTATTACTAACCTTAGATGGCTTAGATTCATAGATATTAAGCTATCTTTACCATAATTACTCATAAATCTTCAAAGAATATCTATCTTTACTTGAATAAGCACAAAGAATGGTCTAAAACCATTAATATCAATGTTTTTTTACATAAATATTGTAAAAGAAACACAAATATGCAAAGAATACATCAATTTTTGAAAAAAATTCACCAAAATTAGCAAAGATGTGCAAATTACCAAAGATTTAACTTTCCCTCTTTCTATCACTAATTTTTCCCCTGTTGATGCACCTAGATGTATCAGTAGGTTCATATAGTGTTTAATAAACACTTCTCATTTATAGATTCACCTAATCCATTACATGAGTTATTGGTTATGATAATCATGTTATCCTTGATGGAATAAAAGTAGAACATGTTGACTATTTCACAAATTTATATTAGTTGGTGGTTGGGAGCCACCATGGTTCAATAGTTGATCTTTGATTTTGGAAATTACCTATGCTAATATGAGTGAATTGTGCTCAAAACCTAAGTGTAAAGCTAAAATAATATGAATATTCATAATGAAATTGATCTAAAGTGAATTGATAAAAAAGGATTAAAAGGAAGGGTAGGGTAGAAAATAGAGGTGTTATTGATCTTTATTTCAAACATTATGACAAAGTTACAATTTCATTGAACATACATTTAATAAATATGCAACATAAAGTAGTATAAGCTCAAATACTACCACACATTAGGAAAAAAATTAAGGAAAGTATGAATAGATGCAACTAAGAACAAGATTTAATTTAAGAATTTTACCCCTGTAAATAAATAGAATTTGCCCAAATGCATGTAGAGTAAAGAAAGTGAAGTAAACCTAATAAATTTCAACTAATCTTGAATTGTCACAAATTAGCAACTTTGAATTTAAAGATGCACATTCAAAATTGACAAGAACCATTCAAATCTAAAGATAAGATTAAACAAATGAGAGAGAAACCATGATAGCAATTCAAAAAAAAAAATGTGGACAAACTTTTCAGAAATCCTTGCTTATATTAATTTGCTCAAAAGTTATAAATAGTTTTTTGGCTCCAAAACCTCTTTGCCTCTTTACAATTATCAATACCTCTTTATATAGACCATTTATGAGGTATGTTAGTCACTAATTTCAAATTACATTTGTACATGTGTCTAGGACAATTGTCCTTTCTACTAAATTCTAGAATAAATGACCTTTTCTAATATACTAACCTATAGGTAATGTACTTTACAAGTTGTACATGTCTTTACAAAGAGAAAATTATTTTTCCAAAGCATACAATGCTAGTTATAAAAGAATATTCCTAATCCAACTAACTTTGGGACCTTAGTGTTGTTGCAATTTTTTACCTTCCTTGCAGGATCTTCATTCTATAATATTACTCATTGATCAACTGGAGTTAAAAATGGGTCTCATGAATAACTCTTTTTCTTGATCTCCCATGTTATTAATATCTTTCATAACTCTCTCCAAAGCTTGTTTGATTCTTTTAGCATCTCCTATCTTCTCCTCAAATGACAACAGTAGGCCTATAATCTTCTTACTATCAGCCCCTATCTTTCCTTGACCTTGGTTCCTCACCTCCTACATGAATTCATAACTTTTATGATTAAACTCCTCATCAGTGATAAGGCCCAAAGAAATAAGTGAGGTGGGATCTTTGATTAAGTTGTCCAACATGTGTAACATTTTTTCTTCCTACTATTTGAGGTCCTTGGAAATGTCCTCCATCTACTTGGACTATCTGCTCAAGGCTTTGATTTTGTCCACAAATATAGCCATAGCCATATTTAAATGTGCTAGGCTGATTGTCCTCAATTCAAGGACTTGATTCTTGGTCAAGGCTTTGATCAAGTATTTCACTTAATAGCTTGAAGCCTGCCATTGGCTAAATTGGCCTATAGCTATGGAATTTTGTTTAATTATTTCCTATTGTTTATTTCTAATTGACTTTAAGGAATTGAATAATTCAATCATGGTGTCCTCAAATATCTTGAATTTATCTTCTTAGATTGACAAGATGGTAGTCTCTTCTAAAAAAATTTGTTGTTGCATCATGTCTTTGATGACAACCTATAATTGATCAGATTATGCTTCGGCCAACTTTAACCAGTCTTGTTTAAAGATAAAACCTCACCAGGCCCCTATCCTTATAGTGGAGTCAAACCAGTGAATGGTTCCACATTTTAAAAGGTAAATTCATCTCCAAATATCATGGACTTATTTTTTACCACTCTTTCCAAGCTAGTGAATTTGGATTAAATTTAACCCCAACTAATGATTGAGTCACTTTTGGATCTAGTGTTTCTATTTATGCACCACCTAATGCTCGTAGGGTAGCCATTATTTTCTCCTCTTCCTCTTGTAGATCCATAATCTATGGCTTAATATTTTCATGCACAGTGATGTTGACAAACTTTTTTTATTACCTAAAGATGGTGTAGAGTAGGGAATTTTTACAATTTGCCATAGTGGCCATGAATTTGTTCAAATTGCTCACTAGAGGTTTGCACTTTAATTATAGATTAAATTCTTATTTCACATATGATAATTCAACTCACTTAGGATTGATTATGATCAACATAGGGTTAAATTAGGTCTTTAGTACATGTTATGGATCTTTTGAAGGTCTTTTTAGTGCTTTAATGGTGGTATCTAGTTCAAATAGTGAGATTTGTGGCATCTATGTGGCATTTTTATGGCACTATATTCATTAATATTTAAAAAGTGACCATTGTTTTTTGAAAATTCCACCTTGATCTCACACCATTATATCTATTTACTTGGATCAATGTGGTTTATTTATCTCAATCTAAGAACTTGAATGTTATTGGTTGCTTACTATGTTGCCCATGGTTATGACACTTGTCACTTCTGCATTCACTTTGACCTTTGTTGAAATTTCAACATTGATATCAATTTTGATCTCATTTTCATGGATCAATTTCACTCTATCGATCTTGATCTACTTAATTATGCCTCCTACTCTAGGGATCATTGATCAGACTGTGCACACTCATCTGCATACCATCAATCTTTAAAATATGATCAAGATTTAATTTATGGCTTACAGCTATGCCACATGTCATCTTTACATTCATCCTTAGAGATTTTTAATTTTCAACCTTCATCATGCACTATCATATCTTGTTTGATAAGATTAATGCAATCGATCAGATCTTGATCTAATGGGGTGAACACCATTGGTTACTCAATTTTCTTTCACTGAGATTGTGAAACTTATCACTTTATCGCTCATCCCAGGGTTTTGAATCATAAAAAGTGATCTTTCACCATAAAATCTCATTCACTCAAGTAAATTATCATCATCAATTAAGGTTATTAACTTCTTGAATTTATATGCATCGTTAGATCTCAATCGCTTGAGCAAATACATACCATTGATCCTATGGATAATCAAATAATTAAATCGGGATCAAGAAAATAAAGAACTTAGCATAAATTTTTTAGACTATGGTTTTATTTAATGTTAATAAACATGGATAATACCTTAGGATAAAAATTTTAAGATAAGTTTTAAACATGATAAAGGGGACCTTGTGAATAATAAAAGAGATGGCATAAAGTCTTAGGATAAGACTTTTAGCTAAAGTCTAAAACATAAAAAAAAGGACCCAAAGGTTAGTTAGACCATGTGGAAATAAAATAAACCAAGGGGGATTAGTACATGAAGGGACCAAGAATAATATTTCTAGACTAAGGTTCAGTCGTGTTGAAAAACATGACTAAGCCTTAGGATAAAAAATTAAGTCTAGTCTATGGCATGATTAATTATTCCCATGTAAATTGTTTTTGACAAATTTGAATTTGATTCAAAAGAACCTAACCAGGGTAATTTGAATGTGGGTTTTAGGATGATTTCAATTTGATTTTAATAGACCAAATGCTAGTAAAAGGCCAAATTGATATAAAAATCATAAAACCCAGGCATTACCCATTCCAAATGGACTCCATTAGAGCTGTAACCTAAAACATAAAGATCTAATTTTATAAAATTTAGGAAAGATTAAATAATAATTATGAGTAAATATGCCAACCAAATCAGTTGTGAATGATCTTCAAATGAAAATAACATGCAAACATGCTAATGGTGCTTTGATCAAGTGAATTTTCAATTCTAAGGTATAAATTTGTACAAATTGAAACAAGGGTCCCCATTTTTTAGAAATGGGGTATGTTGACCCCAACAAGGTTTATAAACTCTTTCATGGTATCAAATCTTTGGAGTCTTCTTGAAAACCATTGCCCATATCTAAAAATTGCTCCTTGATCTAGTTTGATTTAATATAATTTTGTTATTTGCAAGATCTAGATCAATTTTTTTCTTATTATTTGGAATAGGTTTTTTGTCATTGCGTAGGATTCCATATTATGAGAAAGTTTCTTTTGCTATATTTCACTATTTATTTTGTGGTTTTATGTTTGGTTGCAAGCTATAACACTATCAATATTTTTTTGGTTGCTTTTCTATTTGCTTGAAGGCTATAACATCATAGATATTGATTCTCATCTAGTTTCTTTCTCATACCTATGCATTGTAACTAAAGATATGTTTATTTTTAATGGAATCATACATTTTTGTTTCTCTAAAGAATAGTTCCATTTGTTTTTTATTCAGATTCTACTAACCATGATAGAATTTATCTTTTCTATAGGTGGGTCTATTTTATTGAACCTATTGTGGGTTTTCCTTACCTCAATGGATTTTTTCCCATATTTTTTTCTTTCATACTATCCTCACCCTTATCCCCTTGGTCATATGGTATGGTTACATGGGGGGTCTTAATTTTTGATTCCTATTAGTGGGGGATTAACTTTCAACCCTTCAAGTGCATTTAAATATCTCTAAGAAAATATTTTTTCCAAGAATTTAAATTTTGTGCATTTTTATTTGACCTATTTATGATGGGAAATATGTATTAAGTATATTTTTTATTGGTAACTTGAAATTTAGTGTTATTTTTTTCAAAAGTGCATGTTTTTAATTTTTAATCTATTAGTGTCATTTATTTTGTAAATTGTACTAAATTATAAAGTGACATATTTGAGGGGGGTATAATACATCAACCATAGGAGGTTTGATATTTCAACCATGTCTACCTTCATTTGTATGTAGGGAATTTTTTCTTCAACTAATTTCTACTTGCTTGTTTATTTGAGTAACTCTCATGATTTATGATGACTTATTCAACATGTCGATAATCTCCTTATTTAGAGCTATTCTAGTGTCTATAATGTCTTCCTTATTTTCATTTGGTGTTTTTTAAGATATATTATACTCACACTAAATGGTAAATTACCATGGGAGTTTTTTATATATCCCAATATACCTTCATGCATGTGTACCTTAGTTTGTGCACACTTTACTATTTCAGTTGCCAATATTTCTCATCACCACTAGGGCCATATTCTTAAGAGATTTTATATGTATCTTTGACATTTATTTTTCATAGTTTAAATTATTTTTTGATAGTTGAAATTCCCTTATAGATTGAACTATATCTATTCTAGTGAATCTTAATGTCATCTTATCTTCTTTGATAGTTTGATAATCTCCTTCAGCTTGTATATAACTATTTTAATGCATATAATATCATTTTGTTAGTGTTAGTTTAATGGATGCATCCCACTCATACAAAAAAAATTCATCCACTTCACCCATTCAACATTATGGGGGGGTGTATAGGTACTCATTCTTTGGGTATTGATCATCCATTTCACCTACTTTAGTGATGGTTTTTCAACCCATCCAATATAGTCTTTGACCATATATTCCTTTTACTTTTTGATCCTTTGTTATTTTAAGATATTTGTTTAGAAGTTGTGTTTTTGTGCACTTGTACATTTTTCAAAATTTTGAAGTGTTTTCTATATTCCTCTTTTGTACATTGGTATCCTATTCATGCACTTTGTTTTCTAGAACCCATTGAGGATTGTTATGTCTTAGTGGCATTATTATGAACTTTTATGTAGTGACATTAGTGTGACATCCAAACTAGTATTTTTTCTCACTTCTCACCATTTTCATCTAGTTCTGTAAAGACTTTCATTTCCATAATCTCTCATTTCAGCATTTAGGGAGGGTTTTAAAGTGATGATTCCTTGCGTTCATCATTCTACTCAATAATCTAGAGTGTAGTATGCATGTTCAATGATCCTTGTATTCAACACCATTCCTATTTTGATTTGGTAGTTACAATGACTCGACATCCATATATTCTGACAAGATGGAATGGCATCCATAGAGACACTTTAATTCATATTGCATCCTTTTTTTGCATGGTTACCTCATCAGGACTTATTTTTAGGACCCATTTCTTCTACCCACTTAAGCTATTCTTAAGGGGGGTATTAGTATAAGATTTTTCCTTTCATAGTTTTTCCTACACATTTTTTATTATCTTACTTAGGTGTTTTTTGTGTACATTGGGGAAGTTTATCTTGCATATATGAGTATTTTGGATTTATGCCTTTCTTCCACATATTTTGGGGAAGTTAGTCCCACATGCATGGAATAGTTGGGATTCATATACATTCCACCTATATTTGTACTTATTCATATATTCATTCATATGTAATGTGATCTATTCATATGTATACATAGAGTACTTTTCATTGTATGATCTATTTGTGTATAATATATTGTAATATTGTTTGAGTAATGCATCAATGTATTTTATTGTGGTAATGGTTTGTAGATTTGACCCTAGGTGAGAGATTTCTAAAATCTTTCAATCAAAAGTAGTTCTCATATTTAGCAAACTTTGTCCTTAGGGAATTTTATCTTATTATAAATTTTAATTCATATGCCATATTATTATTTTGTAGAATAGTGTAGACAAGTATTTATTTTATTTAATTATAAATATGTTATCAAGAAAAAAATCCTTAATAAATAAGGTACATGTATAATAAATGAATGAAATGATAAAATTTCATAAGTAGGACACCTTTTTATAAAATTACATGGCATGTTCTAGCAAACACTTCACATAAATGAGATTTACACAAAATTAATCGTAACATAAATGACACTAAAATACACATATCATTAACAACGCAAACCATATTTGCACAAACATAAAATGCATTCAAAATTTACTTAGATAATTTAATTTTTTATAATTTACATTTTAGTTTAATTAGGATTAAGCTACTTATCTACCAACTATGGTGTTGAAATTTTTTTGGAGCCTATTTCTAGATACTATTGAAAAATAACCCAAATAATGTTATGATATTGCATGGAAATAGCTCCAAATTTCATCCTATTTGAAAGTGCATCCTCTCTCTATATTTTTATTATAAAATGGTGTGCCTTCTTTATTCTTCCTCAATGGAATTATAATCATATCTAAAAACAATACATCATATCTACCATTAAAAGAATCCTTTTATTAACTCTCTCTCTCTCTCTCTCTCTCTCTCTCTCTCCACTCAATAATTATTTTCCCCTTTATTTTTTTATCAAGGTGTGTTCATTCATGGAAGAATGTGTCTTGTAAATGACAATAATTCCACTGGACAACATTTACTTCATTTAATTAACTTTCCCTTCCAAGGTGGGTGAAATTGGGATAAAACTAAATAGTTATGGATGAACGTAATAAATTAAATCAAAAGACTTTAGATTCTCTTATTCTACATTGGGCATATACAAAGAATAAAATTGCTAAAAAAATTAATCAATCTCACTTAACGCTTTAACAAAACTATTTCTACACTAAATATGAAGACTTTAATGTTACTTTTAAACTTTTCCAGAATTAAATTGAGGACATTTTAATAAAGAGTGTATACACATAATATTTTTAAACTTTATCATTTGGTGACATTTTCTCTATTGCGAAAATATATCAAGTTTTGATCTCACTTAGTCCACAACTTAAAGGGTGTACTAGGAAAGGGGTGGGTATGTCATTGATGATTTATGAGAGATATTTTTATATATTTATCAATATTACATATATTTTAGCTTACTCATATTTTATCCCCCTAAGTTATCTCCCTCCATATTGTATCTTTAAATTATATCAAGGCCTATAATTTCCTACTATGTCAGCTCATTTGATGTAGTTTTATTCATCATATGTCCCTTCCCAACTACATTTATCATATAAATGTAGTTAATAATATTATGGTGCAATATTTGTAACTAAGTCAGCCTAGCCAAGTTAGTTTGAGGTTAGTCAACATGTTTAGAACTAAATCTAGCTAGATGTTATTGTTGACTTAATATTCAATATGTATTAGGACCAATCACCACTATAAATAAATTTTAATATTTCATTCCAATAGATACAAACATTCATTTTAATATTTTTATTCCTTGCACTTCTTCCCTAAGTCTACATTCGAAGGAGTTATTGCTTATATCTTATCTTAGATAAAAACTTATCTTATGTAGTCTTGGATGTAATAGGAAGAGTCCTTCTAGACTAGATCTTGATTCAGCCTTTGAGTTCCTTAAAACCACAAATTTTTATTTTAAAACACCATTCTCCAAGTGGGATATTGAGGCTCAATATATTTTTTTCAAGGTAAGTATATTCTAACCCTAGTGTCACATCTTACCCCACTCTATAAAAACTACTTAAGGATTAGTAGATATTATGGAATTAATGATTTTTAGTTCTCATTTATATGTCTAATTTAGATATGTATGATGTATAATTGATAGTCATTTTATTTGTTTCATGACCAATTATTATGTTTGTGAACATTTTCATATGTTTATACTATGTTATATGATCATATTGACTATGATTTGCATTATAACGATTTATTGATGTTTATATATTTTTTATTTTTTATAATCTTAGACTAACTACCCTTTGATTGATTTAGATGGTTACAGGACTATTCCACCTTCATAAGTGGCATAGAGGGAGAGTATCATCAGAGAGGGGGATGCAAATACTAGCATTGGGTTTTGAGAGAATTAATTCAAACTTGCACACACCACATTCTTTTCTCTTAGGTGAAATGAATGTTAATAATTTTTTTGTTTAAATGATGAATGTTACTTATATTATTTATCCTTATAGTGAATGATGCATGTTTGCTTATTTGAGTTCATCAATTTTCATGATTAGCATAATATGTGAAGTCTATGAATTTACTATTTGTGCTTCTTAAAATATTTATAGGAACTAAACTATATTTTTTTAACCTTGAATGCATTATAGTTGGTAGAGGTATGAGTGTGTATTTGTATTATTATTGAAATAGTGAAGAGGCAAGTTAAGATAAAAACACCCCAAATAAATTTAATTAAAATAGGCTTCATGACCTTAGAATTTATTTTGTATGGTTTATTACCAAATGACATGAAGTGGAAAGTGAATAAATTACATTTGTTTTATTTTTATGATGTTGGATTTGACTTCACCATTTGGAAAGATAAATGTTTCTAGATCAGGAAGTTCATTATGGGATTAAAACCCAAAATTGGATGTGAAATGGTTGTGCATGGACCATCCACTATCGACCAAGTCTTTAAGAAGGTAGTTAAGAAAGAAAAAAAATTAAATCACTTGTTGAAGATAAACAAAATTTTAAAAATAAGTTTTGAATATCAAAGACACCCTTCAAGAAAAATAATTGGAAACGTAAATAGAACTCCAAAAATCGATTTAATTGCTAGAATGCAATATTTAACAATGTTTTAGGGAATAATAAATCCAAAGGTAGTTTCAAAGAAGGATTCAAGGGAGTTAATCAGGATAAGAGGAAAGGACCACTTGATGGATTCATTACATGTGGAGGAAACCATTATGCAAATAATTTTCCTTTGTGGAAGACAAATGGTAGACATAAGAATTCATCTACCTCTACATCACAATAGGGAACATTTTAGCAACATATTCACATAATAGTTGAAAATAATCAAGTATAAATTAAATCCTCTCCCATTAAATTATCAGGTACCTTTTTTGGGTATCCTATTTTTGTTTTTATAGATACAAGATCCATTGAATGTTTTATCTATCCTAGAATGTTAGGTAAATTATCTAGGAAATCTAGTTTTATGGAAAATGCTTGGTCAGTTGACTTGGTAATGAATCCAAGGTAAATGTTTATTTATGTCTTGTTGAGACTAAAATAAAGTTTCTATAATTCACTATAATTATTGATCTTTATGCAATACCATTAGGGTCATATGATGTGATCCTAGGAGTGAACTAGCTCTCTAAACACAAAGGCAAAGTTGATTATTTTATTAAGAAGGTTGAGTATTTAGATGATTTTAAAAATGAAACCTAAATCCAAGGAAATTAGAGAGTTAAAACTAAAGTATATTTCAGCCATTTAATTGAAAAAGGCTCAATGAAAGGGATGTTAGGAATTCCTAATCAAAATGGATGAAATTGATGAAACTTTGGAACCCTCTTTAGAAGACTATCTTTTTCTACAAGAATTTTAGGATTTTTTATAAAGGAATTAATAGGTATAACTCTCAAAATTAAATTTTAATTCACCATTGATATCATTCTAGGGTCAAAACCATAGTTTAAGGCTCCTTAAAAAATGAAAACAACTAAGTTAGTCAAGTTAAAGCCTAACTTCAGGAGATGTTGGCCAAAGGGTTGATTTGGCCAAGTGTTTCACATGAGGTGAGCCTATAGTATTTGTTAAAAATAAGGGTATAACCCTCCATTTGTGAATTGACTATTAAATTATTAACAAAGTAAGAATCAAGAATAGGTATATTTTACCTTGAATTGATGATCTTTTTGATCAAATGTATGGTGTAATAGTCTTTTCAAATATTGGTCTTCATACTAGGTCCCATCAATTAAGAATTAGATAAGAAGATATTCCAAAAATATCTTTTAAAACTTTTTATGGGAATTTTAAATTCATAGTACTTCCTTTTGAACTAACTATGTACCTACAACATTTATAAACCTCATGAACACTTTATTTAAAGATTACCTTCATTAGTTAGTGTTAGTATTTTTGGATGATATTCTCATATATTCCAAACTTGAAGAAGAGCATGTTGAGGACTTGTGTTTGGTATTTCAACAATTTTGAAATCATAAACTCTATGGAAATTTGTCTAAGTGTGATTTCTTTTAGAAAAGTGTACAATAATTTAGACATATTATCTATACAAAAGGAATTTATATGGATCTAGCCAATATTAGAGCCATTATAGAGTGGATAACATTAGAAAATTTGCATGAAGTGTGTAGATTCATGGTTTTATCAAGGTACTATAGGATTTTTGTACCAAATTTATCCAATATAGATAATCTAATCACCTCTCTTTAGTGGAAAAATAACATTTTATTTGGTCTGATAAGTGTGAATAAGCCTTTCAAGTTATGAAAAAGAGGCTTACTTCAATAATAGTGTTACATATTTTGGATCCATATGGTCATTTTATGTTTATAACAGATGCATTAAGAGATGGTTTATGAGGATTCATTATGTAGGATGGTTCAGTTGTAGCCTACGAATCAAGGAAATCGAAGCCTTATGAGGAAAATTATACTCCTCATGACCTAAAACTAGATTCATAGTCCATGCTTTTCAAGTTTGGATGAATTATTTGTTGGGAAATCATTTTGAGCTTAAAAATAATAACTTAGAACTCAATTATATATTTACCTAACCTAACCTTAATTCTTATCAAAGGTGATGGTTATATTTTTTTTTAGACTATGATTTTAAAATTAACTACATTAAGGGTAAAGAGAATATATTTTTAGAATCCCTTAGTCATAGAAGGTACATCATATATTTATCCATGATAAGAATTAATTTTTGAGATCAGGTACTAAAATTCTCACCTAGAGATGAATTATATGAATAGGTAAATAAAGCATTGGCTAAGAATTTTTTAGGATCATAGATACCATGGATTCTAATTTTAGAATGATGGGTTTTTGAGGTATAATGATAGAATATATGTGCCTATGAGGTAAATTTTGAGGAATATTGTGCTAAATGAATTTAATAATGCTCCATATTAAGGACATCCTAGAGTGACTAAGCTATTATAATATTTAAGACCATTGTATTTCTAAAAGGGAATCAAAAAAGATGTGGTATACTTTTTGTCTAGGTTTTTAGAATGTCAACGAGTTAAGGCTAAACATGTGAATATTTATAGGTTGTTATACCCACATTCCATACCAAAATAGAATTGTCATTTTTTATCATTGATTTTTTTCAAGGATAGCTTATTTTTAGAAACTTTCATGACATGATTTTGGTAATTTTGAATATACTTACCAAGGTATCTCATTTAATTCTAGGTAATATAATAGATGATACACCAATACTCACCAAAAGGTTTGTGAAATAGGTATATAGATTCTATGGGTTTCCATAAAAGAAAATTCCAGATAGGGACCCTAGGATGACTTCAAGGTTTTGGTAAACTTTGAATTCAACTTTAATACATAGTTGAACTTCAGTATAACTTATAATCTAGAAATAGATGGGAAAATAGAGAAAGTAAATCAATTTTTGGAAGATATTTTAAGGATGTATTGCATGTACCAATAATAAAAATGGTAGTGTTATAGCATAAAATTTCACACTAGATAAGTCAAGTAGACCTTATGAATTTTAGGATAACATGTAACTATATCTCCTCATAGACCAACTATTACAAGAGATAGATCTATAGGTTTGAAATGGATATCTCCCCTGATTTATATTCTAGGATCACACTATACTGGACTAATCACTATTGGGAGTGAAAAGGGAAGAAGGACACACAAAATAAACCTATGATAATGAGGTGATCCACAAAATATGACTCCATATAACACACTTGCATCTACACTAAGAAATAAGACTACCAAAATTGACCTTAACTCTATGTCCTTATAACATAAGTATTTATCATAGAATTAGATTGATATGCATATCTAGATGTGGGTGAAAACAAGGTATGATAATATACACTACTAGTCCCTCTAACACTTCAAGAAAAACTCAAAAAAATCATACACTTTATGAAACATGTTAGAAGAGAAATCACTCACACAAAAATGCAAGAAAATAATGGAAGCAAGGAGAGCATGTTTATCACTTATCAACCACATAAACCATTTAACACAATTAATCAATATATTTCATAAAATGAATAAACTTCATAAAACTTTCTTCAAAGGTAAATGAGGTATCAAAACTAGTAGGGATTTTCCATAATAATTGTGGATCCATTACAAAGACAAAAAAGGCTTGAATATATAGAGTATAGAAGATGAGAGAGGAGTTAAGATGAAAGGTAATAAGGACAAGTGTCAAACTATGAGAAACAATTAAAATGGCATATAATTAAGTGGATAATAGGATATGAAGGTCTTCTTGGATAAGCATCCATATGAGTCATGGCATATTCCTCAAATTGGCATAGAGACTCTTCATGTTCTTGCTTTGAAAGTACCTTAATGATGAGTCATCTACTTGACTATCTAAAACTACCATAAGAAACCTTGACACATATGATATGACATGAGAAGGTGGAAATGAGGTCATTATGGTTAATCTACACATATCCAACTAATGGAATCATCCTTGTCACTTGGCATTCACTATCTACATTCATTCATTATCTCTCTTAGCTTCAATCTTCACATTTGTCACTTAGGTAGCCTGTAGTTATTCAAGTAAATGAATTGTATAGGTGTTACACAACCTAATTATACCCCCTTTATCCTTTTATATAGAAAATATACCTCAATTAAACTCATATAACACTTCTCACTTCCAATATTTGATAGTCACTTTACCTTCTCACCGTCTATTTAGACTACCTACAATGAATGATCTAACAAAGATATATTCATTCATAAAAAAGGTGATAAATGAGTTTTAGGAGTTATTAAAAGTCTCTAAATACCTCCCACAATGATATTTACTTGTCTATTTTACTCTATACCTACAAAACATATCAAAACTTATAAAAAATGGAGAATTAGGCCTATATGTACTAGTGATGGTATGGAAAAAGTGGATGTCAAGGGACTTATAAGAGTTTTAATTATGTAAAAAACACTTTATAGGCAATTTGACCACGTTTGAATGCATCACTCTCCATATCTTCTCTATCAGGTTTGCACAAGGGTTTTGAGAGGATTTTTGGTTATTCTGACTCTTAGTGATGATTCATAAAAAATAGATGTCTAAATCCCAAATAAAATAAACTAAAAATAAGTTATATACTAAATTAAACTATCCCCAACTCCTTGAGGCACCATGCACATTGTTCATATATATGTGAGCATAATAAAATGGCCTCTCAAGCTCTTGACTATGTTCTAAGTAGGATTGATATAGTTTTAGGTTAAATTGACCACCTATGTGTTTTTCTCTACAAACAAATGGTATTTAAAAATCCTATACTCCCATATAAATTTTATCAAATGATTTTGAAGGATCATATATCCTTATGGATGAAATTGGGCACCTGTAGGGTCTAGGCCAAATAGGCTTAACTGTATTTTGTGCATATAGCCACTTATGAAGGTTCTAATGACTATAGGTTCCTATTCACACTTTTTTAATATCCAATAAACCCTTCATATATTTCCATGGTGTCTTAATACTCTTCCTTTCATCATTTTATCATTCATGCACCATAGGTCTATAGATTACCTTATTTGTGAAGTGCCCTCTATCTAAGACAAAATAGAGGCCATCTCCCCTATTTTCCTATCCTAAAGGAGACTATGGGAAGCTATGTTATATAATTATGGTTATTTTTACAAATTTTTAATATTATATCATACTTTTAAGTATTTCAACACTCTCAATTGCCTAGACTAGCTTTTAGGTCTATGAAGACTGTGTGCAGAGTCTTAATTGACTGAGTGTGAGGTTAGAACCCTGATTGATCAAATTTATCTATTTCCTTTATCTAAAAATAAATTTATAATGTGATATATCATTTTAATATTGATTTTCATGTATTAAATAAATATTACACCCTGCATACCAAATTAACTTGCACCTTTCATATGCATAGACTAGTCTATAGTATATACCAAACTACAGGTGTTCATTTGGGGAATCATGTAATTCCTGTAGGTGTTGGTTTAGGTCTAAGTATTGTATTTACAAATTTTTAGATTTGATCAGGTCACTAGGACCTTATTAAATTTTTAATTTACTTGTCTCTAACTTGATATCATGTTCTCATCCCTCTACCATCACTATGTTATAGGTCTGCAGTCAGAATGCAGATGTTACTTGAGATATGAGACATTCCTGCAAGTTAAGATAAGTGATTCAAAATTATTTTTGACTCATCTTGGTTTATCTAAGGTTAATAGGACTATATCTCTCCTATATGAGATCATATCATGCCTTATAATTATGCTCTCATCAATTGACTATAGTGCACTAGTTGCATTTCAATTTATAGGATCAAAGCACTGTAGCTTTCACTAAGTGTTTTTAGTGGAAAATTGATTTGGTTAAAACCAATCAACCATCACCTTATATTAATCTAGAAGCCTTATATGTATGTCAAGATGTATAATATAGGTTTAGGCCATAAGAGAGGCACCAACTTCAGCATAATATGGAACATTGTATAAACAAACACTTCAACATAAGATGGAACATTGTATGAATAAAACCTCATTCAGAGAATTTAAGGCAATTGTTATCATTATAAATATATTCAATTCTAATATTTAAAGCTATTATTAAGAGTGTTCTTGGCTATGCTAGTGATCCCTAACTAACTTGAGAGATCCATTCAATCCTTTATGCTACTCACACCATATCTCTTGGGTTTTAGATAGCCTTATAACTATTCATACAAACCTACAGGTGGTTGTATGTGACTATGTATATTAGATCTCTAATCAGTATTTTATCATGGTCTTAGAAACTCATCTCCATAAACTTTCAAGTCCTTTAAGGTAGATCTTCCATGGAGAAACTAACTTCCATGGTTTGATAGGAGAGACATAAGTGTACTACCCTAATTTGAAGTCACTTGCAAAAGATAAACACTACCACTTGAAAACAATAATATGTAGACCTCAATGGTGTTTATTTATATCATATTGATATGTTTATGCTAATATCCTCACCTTTACATGTTTAAAACTATTTGTAAACAACATGAGAGGAGTGTGACTTCTCTACAAGACCATGCTCACTACTTAGTTGACACAAACTAGAAAAAATAGATGAGAAACCTGAAGCTATTGGGGATGTGAAATTTGTTTAAACTCATCAAAAATATTACTAATTATTCATAGAACATAGTACACCAAAATATAAACTATTTCCATGTAATGAGAGCTCATTAGGAGTACTAATAGCCACCAAGTGAACTTAACTCAAATATCTTCCCTGTCCATAAAGAAGAAAAACCATTGACTTGTTTGAGCTTGTCCAAGAGAGTGATGAGGGAGAAGAATTAGTTTTTCTCAATTTTTGGATTTTAAAAGCTTAAAAATCTTGAAACTAACTTGTGGGAATTTGAAAAGACCCTTCTAAAGCCTTCTCATGTGACAAGTGTAAATTTTAGACCATAAAACTACCTAGAACTACATGTTTTGTAGTTGATCTTTTTGAATCCACATTGAACCTAATTTCTTTAGTTTCAAACTAAATCTTGAAATTATCTAACATATTGGATGTTAGAGTACACTTTGACACATTTTTTCCTAAGTGGAAAATTATAAAAGTCATCTAAAGTGACCAAAAAGGTGAAATAAAGGAAATATTAAGATAATGACACATGACAAAGATGAAACATATAATATGACTCTAAAAATGACCATGTGACCATTTTATGTCTTGGCAAAACCTTATATAAAGTTTGACTATATAGGAGGTTGACCTAATTTGACTTAGGGTCAAATTTGGTCAATAAATAGGAATGCCTACCATTGGTTGAGTTTTATTATATTAACTCATTCCATTAAGCTTTGAAAATAGCTCCTTTTGATAAATTATAAGGTAAGAGGTGTAATACACCAAATGGCTAGGATAATTATAAGATAGAGTGATTTTTGGATGTGATATGCTTATGAAAATGGAAGAATAAGTAAATATGATAAGATAAAGATTGGTTTAAGCCACTGATAGACAAAAAAGATATGTTGATTTGAAAAGAATAACAAGGTAATTCTCAATTTGAGATAAAGTTTTTTGTGAGTCAAACCCTAAAAGAGTGTTATTAAGTTTGGGAAATCAACAATATTATCACCAAGATATGTGGGACCCTTTTAGGTTCTAGAATAGATTAATCTTATGTAATTTAGACCTGCATTGCCACCAGCTTTAGCTAAGATTCCTAATGTTTTTCATGTATCTTACCTTAAGAAATATATTGTTAATCCTACACAAGTTTTATACTAGAATGCATTATAGGTTCTAAATCTAGGAGTGGTCAAAATAGAACCGATCAAAATAATTAATACTTGTAATCTTATCTTGTGTAATAGATAAGTATCATAATGCAAGGTTTAATGGGACCAATATTCTAAGGATAGCTCTACATGGGAAAATTATGAGTAATTATTGAGGTTGTTTCCTCATTTATTTACATGATTTTTCTATTGAACATTAATTTTATTTCCTGAACTATTGTTTAAAATAAAAGTCATTAAGATGATGACCTATTTTAGGGGGAAGGATTTCACATCTTGTCCCACTCTACAAAAACTACTTATGTGTCAATAGGGGTTATGGAACTAATGATTTATAGTCCTAATTTTTATGTTTGATTTGGATATGTATGTTGTATGATTGATAATCATATTATGTGTTTTATGATTATTTAATAAGTTGGAGAATGTTTTCATATATTTATACTATGTTATATAATCATATTATTTGTGATTTACATTATAGTATTTTATTGATGTTTATCTATTGATTTTTTTAATAATATTAGACTAACTACCTTTATTTTGATCAAGATAGTTGTAGGATTATTCCACCCTCATAAGTGACACAGAGGGGGAGTATCATCATAGAGGGGAGTGAAAATAACAACATTAAGGATTGAGAGAATTAAGCTAAATCTACACACCACATTATTATTTATTAAGTGAAATGAATTTTAATTAAAATCCTTAAATTATGATTTTTTTTGCATTATTTATCCTTGTAATAAATGAGTCATGTTTACATTATTTGAGTTTATCACTTGTCCTGATTAGCATAATGTAGTCTTATAAAATGTCAAAATTGGTAGCTTGAGTGTGGCTTGTGACACCCAACCCATAGGTACCTCTTGCATGCTCTCATGACCCTTCTATCCACCTTATTATTGATTCTTATTCATTTGTATACTTCTCAACTAGGCTCCATTTTCCATGCTTATTTCATCCCCCCAAATCTCAAGCTTATATGATAGAAGCACTAGAGTTGGACTATACTACTGGACCCTAGGGTGTCTCATTTCCATCACTCTTATCCAAACACATTTCAAGCCTAGGTGACCATTTTCTCCTAATTCCCCTTCCTCATTATGTCAACCTAATGTGAATGCATTTAACCCATGACCAATATATCTCTATAAAATCCCATTAAAAGTTCATTTAGAAGGGATTAGAAATTATTTCAAAAGAAAGAAAGAATGCAAGCAAAACCACTAAGGCAATTTTACCTATTCTCTACATACAAACATCTAATATAGCCATAAGCTTATTAAAATCCTCACACCAATCCCTAGTTACCTCAATCACACATAATTTATCATTTTTGCATCTATATAACACTATTGTACAAAACACATCAAATGAGAGAACTACATATGGCTTGATCCCTCTTCAAAGTATTGGTATGTAGGTAGCATGACCACATAAGGGGTGTGGATACACATTCAGAGCATCTTACATACACTACACCCCCACTATTTCTCAAGTTTCATTCAAGAATATTGAAGGTCTATGATTGGAGATTAAATAATATCTATAAGGAGTTTGATAATCAAGACTCAAAATTTCATAAGTAGACTAATACAGGACAGTGGACAAAACCTAGAAAACTCAAATCTCTATGACCAGTTTGGATAATAGTGACAAGGCCTCGACTATAGCATTGAACCTTGAAGTGTCCTATTTTTAGTGCTCTTATCCTTCATCAAATGAAATCTAGATCTTGATTTGAGATAGTGTCCCAATCCTGCATAGCTAGTACTAGCTTTTTTCTTAGTCATCTTAGTCTTGTTTAAGCTAAGTTATATTTCTCCTATTTCATTACTATATTTAGAAATTTATGAAAGTCAAATAAATTATACAAATTAGTAATCTATTTATTTTAATACATTTTATTGATTTAGTCAACTCAGAACCTTAACTAAATTAGTAATAAGACTCCAATATTTATAAAATAATTAAATCATTTGGTGAACTTGATTTACTTTATTTGTGCATAAAAACCCTAGAAACCCTAGGGTAAATTTCTTGATAATTTTTCCAATAATTTTATGATTTTTTACCTAAATATTTAAATAAAAAATTCACATTAAATTTTAAAATTCCATAGTAATTTAAAAAAAAATCATTTTCTTCCAAACCCTAGTTGCATATACTAGGTCCCTTTAAATCAATATTTTTCCAATATTTTTTTGATTTTTTCCCTGCATATTTAAATCAAAAATTCAAATTAAATTTTAAAATTATTTATTAATTTTTTTAAAAATATCATTTTTTAAAACCCTAGTTACATATACTTAGTCCTTTTATTTTCTTGAGGTATCACCTTGCATCTAAAATCAGATTTCACATAAAAATAAAAAATGGATCTCACTTATTTACACATATTTCTTGGATTTCTCTCAAATAATAAGGAGACCATACTCAGTCCTATCATGTATATGAATGATGAAGTTCACCATATGTTAGTACAAAGATTCATTCTTTGCATTTCATGCTTATTTTTCATAATATGGGATGATATTAAGAAAGTTATTGTTACACATAATACAATCCCTCTCCTTCAAAGCAATGTTTACTTGTCTTTAATATAGGGTTTCATTAATTACTTTCTATCTCTCATATGGAAAGTTTTTTAAGTTTATCATGATAAACACATTAAAAATATCATATCACATGTCAAATTTCTTTATGCATTAATGCACCAATTCATGCTTTATATCTCTCATATGGGAAAATTTTCAAGTTTATCATGGTAAAACCACATCTCTCTAGTCACATCACAAAATGGATCATGTTATTAATAGAGTTTGACTTAAAATAGTTATCCAAAAATTGATAAAGAGCTAAATCATTGTAGACCATTTGGTAGCCACACCAATCCTATTAGTGACACATTTAGAGATGATTTCACTACCTATTCTACTCATTCTAATGTTTGGACCATGTTATTAAATGGTTCTCGATGCACATCTAGTGCGAGGGTAGGCATTGTATTTGTCGACCCTTCTAGTCATATAATTCCTATTACATATCAATTAAGTTTTTTCCACACCAAAAATATTGTAGAATATGAAGCACTTATCTTAGGTCTATTTGCCACCTAGTCCCTCCAAATTAGATCTATTCAAGTCTTCAATGAGTCCTAAATTATGGTCAATAAAGTAGGTGATGTCTATTAGACAAAATAAAAACATCTTATCCCATACCAAAATATGGTAAAATGTTTATCATCATAGTTTGACTACTTTTCTATAGAAAGTATACCAAGAAAATACAACCGATACGTAGATTTAATGGCAAGTGTTGCATCTTTGATTCCTTTCAAAATCAATGATGATCAAGATATTTTAATAATTAAAGTATTACAATCACCATCAATATCCAATGTAGATTTGATCACACTATCTATCTTAGCCACTACATAATTTTATAGCTCCAAAATGGTTCTCTAATATCTATAACTTTATAAACAAATATATTACACTAGACACTTTTTACCAAAATGACAAATTCAACTTACACAAACAAGAACTCCATTATGTAATCATTGTCATATACATTTTCAAATAGTCCTTCGATGGATAATTGCTTCGAATTTTTATTTCAATAGAGGCCAAAATTGCTCTTACGTAGATACATGATAGTGAGTGTGGTGGTCACTTTAGAAGAAAGGCCATGTCACATAAATTGAATCAATAGGGGTAATACTATCCCACCATGAAATATGAATATTCATAATACGTAAAGCTATGTGATAAATGTCAATGACATAGTAACCTACAACATGTGTCATCACAATAATTTCAACCTATTATCTCTCCATGGCCATTTATGCTATGGGGATTTGATCTTATTAGAAAAATTAACCCCAAATATATTTATGGGCATAAGTTCATCATCATAGCTATAAAATATTTTACCAAGTGGTTGGAACCCATTCCACTCCAATCTACCATAGGAGATGACATTTGTAGCTTCCTCATGACTCATATTACTCCACACTTTGGCCTACTTATAACCATAATTTTTGATAATATAACATCATTCAAGAACAAATCTATCAATAATTTTTGCACAAAATATAATATTAAACACACATTCTCCACTCTGTATTACCCATAAGGAAATGGTCAAGCAGAGGCTATCAATAAAACCATCAACAACATTTTGAGAAAAATAGTGACCAAATTCAAAGATGATTGACACAATCAACTAGTTTTTATATTATGGGATTATCACACAATTATTAATACACCCAAAAGAGCCACTCTTTATTCACTCATTTATGACATAAAATTAGCTTTACAATTAGAATTAGAAATCCCATCTCTCCATGTATCCCTTAAAGGTATCCTAACTAATGACCAGTATCACAAAAAGCATCTACACCAATTTGAGTATTTAGACCATACACATATTCAATAAATTTAACATATTAGAATCTAATAGTAATGTAAACAATGATCCTACAAAAAACAAGTTCACACTAGATAATTCAAAGTGAATGATCTCATTATCAAAGAAAAACTTTGCAATGTCAATTCCAAAGAAGAAACCAAAGGAAAATTCAAGCTAAATTGGCTAGGTCCATACATTATTATTAAAAAAAAAATTAGCCCTAAAGTGTATCATATAGCCTCACTTGAAGGAAATAAATTCAAAAATATAATAAATATTATGCATCTATGCAAATTCCATGTCTAGAATTTCATTTCACACATTGTTTGTACATATTTTCCTTTCAGCCTATTTGTACATAACTCTTTAAAAAATTACTTGTACATAGTATTTTTATGATTGATTTTACATAGCTCAAAATACTAAAAACAATACAAAATTTCAAACTCCAAAAACATTCAAATATCAAAAACCCAAAAATATTTTAATTGTATGCATTATCCATGTTTTACATTTTTACTACCATGCTAGACTTACATTTTTTTGTTTTATGTTATTATTTGTTGATTTATCTACATTAACATGATTCATTTGATCTTATTTGAGTATTTTTAATGACTTCTAGATCCTTAATTGCTTCACTCTCTCCATTGAGGGGGCATCCTACTTCTACATTCAAGACACACATTTATATATCTACCTACCAGGGGTATACTCTACATGACTACACCATCCAAGTTATGTCATTCCTACACCTCACACTATAATTATCATGTTGATGTACATTACTTACTAGCCTATATAGATCACTCTATTGACACTCACTAGTATATATAACTTGTGTATTTCTTAGCATATGCCTAGTCTTGTACTCCATGTCTTGTATATTTTCACTTCTCATTTTGATTAGTTAGATGTGATTATAATTCCAATATATTACATGCTTTCCTTTCTTGCTTTGCATAGCTAGATGTGATTACATTTCCTAGTTTCTATTTCTTTAATTCTTGTGTGTGCCTTAGGACATTTACCAATGTCCTTTTCTTATACTCTTCTATGTGACTATGGCTCCCATGCCAACTTTCCTTATTTTCAATTATATTTGTATGTAGCATTTGAACATGTCTTGTATGCTTGATTTATAGTTTGAGTGACATGTTTGCTTGGCCCCTTGGCCACTCTTGTATACTTCTTGCTTCTTACCTTGTGTGCTTGTCTACTTATTGATTATCATTATTTGTAATGCCATGATCCACATCATGAATTATCTTGATTTCTTGGATGCCATGATGGACATCATGCTCCATCCCTCCTTGAAAACTAACAACAAAAAACTAACACTTCCAATTCTAATTTAGTATATTGCACATGTTATTACATTGTTATATCTATCTTGGCATACCCCTATTGATCTAACAGTCTCCTAAACAAACTATGTTATATCTTGAGACATCTTTTTGATTATCATTGCTATATCATGTATTTTTTAGCATAACACACTTATAGGGCTTCTTATTCTGAGGGCAGTCATTGTAGGGTATTAATTCCTACCCTAAAAAAAGGGCGCAATAAATAGGGGTTTTGTCATAGAGATCAAAGCTCCTATCAGTTGAAAATTCAATTTTTAGAACACTCATAATAGTAATCAGAGGTTAAACTAGGTATAAAAAAACAAAACAATAGTAATGATTATAGAATAGTCATTAGTTTTAGTAAAGGACAACAACATCAGATAGTAGGGTGTACTATTTATATCACTCCTATCCAAATAACAAAAAAAACCATACTTTCTAAAAATAGGTAGAAAGGTAAGCTCAGATATAGTGTTTTTAGATATAGGTTAGTCTAGATTTAATAGTTTTAGTATAGTTTTTCTTAGAGAATCAAAATATAGGGGACATCATGCATAGCATGATGTTTCTCACTTCTAGTTTTAGATTGGGTAGTTGGTATAAATTCCATATTATAATCCATGTTATAGACACCAGTGATTGGGGGTAATGTGTGTGGTACATCTAACTTTTTTTGTCCAAATTTTGTATATTACCTAGGTATTCTCAGTAATTACATGCCTTATTCCATCTATAGTTGGTTGACATAATTTGGAGTGGCTTTTATACAAGCCTAACCTCCACATTTTAGAGTGGCTTCCACTTAAGCTTATTTTCTAGTTTTAGAGTGGCTTTTCTACAAGCCTAATCTCCTCTTTTTAGATTGTCTTAGTTTCCAATACACATTTAGCTATCCATGCTGCATTGTCAAATTTTAGATCATTCATGGAATCTAGGATCCATTTCATACTATATACATTCATACTGATATCAGTTCAAAGCTTCACTTAGTGGAAAATGATGGAACTAAAGGACTAAATAGACTTTGTATTATTGAACCACCTACTCAGAGGGATTAGAAACACAATCCAAACATATATTAGCACATGCATGACCACCTGGCTTCACTTAGTGGGCAACAATGTGTTGAGGTGTGGAGCTAAAAGCTTCACAAATGAGCAAATGCAAAGTTGCAAGATTTACACAGTCACCAACATTGATCAAGGATCAACTGGAGGCTACCAATGTCAGTTATGGATTGGCTGATGTCGGTCATGTGCAGGCAAATAGGGACTGACGTCGGTCACCTATACATATTAGAATTCTATTTTTGTGGGATGAACGGATTGTTTGCATGATAAGATTAAGTGTTAGTCTTAAGTCCACATCTCTATCTTTAGTAGGATTGTTTTAAGCCTTAGATCAGGAGGTGTATCTAATGGTTGATATTGCATAGCTCATAATCCCTAATTCTATATATAGGGATAGATCTTCATAGCTTGTAAGTGGTAAGATGTAAGATAGGCAATTCAAGTAGCTGAATTGTGTTTGTAATTTTGAAGAGAGAACTCTTGAGGGAAAGAGATCTATACATCTGAGAGAGGTATGGAAGAAAGAGAGATTTCTTTAATTGTATTTCCAAGAGTTTAATACAAGTTTTCATTATTTCTTGTATCTCTTATTCTTTGTTGATTCTAATTTCTAGTTACTTTCAATTTTGGTTAATTCTATGTTTAGTTGCTTGCAAAAGTAATCAATTATTCTTGTTAAGATCTTGACAAGTGGTATCAGAGCCAAGGTTACTAGTTTAAAGCTTGATACCATTAACAAGTGGTATCAGAGCTTGGGTTCACTAACAGGTGGTTTCATATATGTTTAGTGTGTATTGATTACAGGTCACTCACAGGGGTTTCTGTTTGAGTGGGAGTATAACAATGGCAAAAGAAAGTAAACTGAGAATGGAGAAGTTTAATGGCAAGAATTATCAATTATGGAGGATTCAGATAGAGGATTAACTATATCAGAAAGATTTGTACTTACCATTGGGTGGGGTTTCAAGGAAGCCCATAGATATGGAAGATGAAGAATGGAATGTTCTTGATAGAAAGGCTCTGGGATCCATAAGGTTGAGCCTAGCATCTTCTGTGATTTCCAACTTGTCACAAGCAAAGACAATGGTAGAGTTGATGGACACTTTATCAAATTTATATGAAAAATCCTCAGCTTCAAATAAGGTATATCTTATGAAGTAATTATTTAATTTGCAAATGCAGGAAGGTGGATCTGTATCTAGTCATCTAAATTATTTCCATGGTATTGTAAATCAATTAAATTCAGTCAAAATAGTTTTGGATGATGAAATTAAGGCTCTTTTAATATTATGCTCTTTGCCTAAAAGTTGGCATAGTTTAGTAATGGCAGTTAGTAATACTGCATCTGCTACAAATATCTTGAAAGTAGATGATGTTGTTAATGTAATCCTGAATGAAGAGACTCATAGGAAAAGCACAAGGGAATCATTAGGTAATGCTTTAAGTACTGAAAGCAGGGGAAGGCAAAAAGAGAAGATCAAGTAAGGGAGATCAAGGTCTAAGTCAAAGATGAGAAGAAGATCCAAATCTAGAAATGAAAGAAGAATAACTTGCTAGAATTGTGGAAAGATAGGGCATACAAAGAAAGATTGTTGGTTACTAGTTAAAGAAGAAAATCAGCATGAAGGTAAAGAATTGCAGGTATTATTTTGCAAGATGCTCTTGTACTTTCTTTGGATAATAGAATAGAATCTTGGGTTGTAGATTCTAGTGTTTCTTTCCATGCAACCCCAAATAGAGAATTTTTTAGTGATTATGTCCAGGGAGATTTTGGAAAAGTCTATTTAGGGGATGATGAGCCTTGTAAAATTGTTGGCAAAGGAAAAGTGCAGCTGAAATTGTAGAATGGCAACACATGGGTGTTGAGGGATGTCATGCATGTACCCATCCTGAAGAGGAATCTAATTTCTATAATAAAGTTAGGGGATGAGGGTTGTACAGTAACTCTCATAGCTGAATCTTGGAAGGTTACCAAGGGTACACTTGTATTGGCTAGAGGTAAGAGAGAAGGTACTCTCTATTTATGTAATTGTATTACTGATTATTCTCCTTCTATATTATCTACTTTAGATGTAGATGCAAAGTTGTGGTACTATAGGCTCAACCACATGAGTGAGAAGGGAATGAAAGTTCTTAAGTCAAAAGGTAAGCTTTCAAATTTGAAAAGCATAGATCTAGATTTTTGTGAGTATTATATTTTTGAAAAGCAGAAGAGAGTTAAGTTTCTAAAAATTAGGTCAACAAGGAGGAAGCACAAGTTGGAGCTTGTTCACACAGACGTGTGGGGACTAGCTCAGATAGCTTCTATTGGAGGATCATAGTATTATGTTACTTTCATTGATGATGCTACAAGAAAGGTATGGGTCTATTGCATAAAGAAGAAATTTGATGTATTTGACACATTTATGAAATGGAAAGCTTTGGTTGAGAATGAAATAGGTTTGAGATTGAAGTGTCTTAGATCTGACAATGGTGGTGAGTACTGCAACTATGAATGGAATACGTAGGCAAAGGATAGTTCCAAGGAGACCTCAGCAAAATGGAGTTTTTGAGAGGATGAATAGAATAATAATGGAGTGTGCATGGAGTATGAGGTTGCATGTTGGTTTGCCCTTATAGTTTTGGGTAGAAGTTGTAGACACTGTAGTTTACCTAATTAATAGAGGACCTTGTACTGCATTGGATGGTGGAATTCCAGAAGAGGCCTGGATAGGTAAAAAGGTAGATCTTTCATTTCTCAGAGTTTTTGGTTCTAAAGCTTTTGTGCACGTTGATAAAGAAAATAGAAAGAAGCTAGATGCTAAATCTTGAGGTGCACTTTTATTGGTTATGGCTCTGAAGATTTCAGATTCTGGTTGTGGAATCTAGAAACTAACAAGATTATTAGAAGTTGTGATGTTGTTTTCAATGAGAAAGTGATGTACAAGGATCAGATCAAAAGGTTGAATGATTTTGAGCAAAGCAATGGAGATTTGGATGAGATTGTGATCCAAAATGAGCTTGCAAGAAATCACTTCCAGAAAAACACAGACACTGATGTCGGTCAGGTAGGAACCGACATCAATAAGATAGGTCAGATAGTAACTAACATTGGTCATTCAAGAACTAATTTCAGTTAGACAGGAACTGATGTCAGTCTGGTAGAATCGGCGTCAGTTAGGTACAGACCTAGAGATGATCGAGATCGGTCACTAACAGAGAATTTGGGCAGACAGCAAGCAATGAATGAGTCTCAAATGCCCTTGAGGAGGTCAGAAAGGGTAAGTAAACCTCTAATTCAATATTCCCCTTCATTATTCTACTTATTTCTCACTGATAGTGGAGAACTAGAGAGTTTTGATGAAGCAATGTAGGTAGAAACCTGAAAATAGTTAGAGCTTGGCATGAATGAGGAGATTGATTCCTTGGAAAAGAACCAAACATGGGATTTGGTTGAGTTTCCAGCGGGTAAGAAAGCACTAAAAAACAAATGGGTTTATAGGTTAAAGGAAGGTGAGAATGGACAAATGAGACACAAGGCCAGGTTGGTAGTAAAGGGATTTGCACAAAAACCAGGTATTGATTTTGGTGAAATTTTTTCTCTTGTAGTAAAAATGCCTTCTATTCGGACTGTATTGTCTTTAGTTGCTATTGAGGATTTACATCTTGAGCAGCTTGATGTTAAGACAACATTTCTTCATGGAGATTTGGATGAAGAAATATATATATGGATCATTCGGAAGGGTTTGAGGTCAAAGTTAAGGAGAAGCTTGTGTGCAGGTTGAAGAAGAGCTTATATGGTCTTAAGCAAGCTCCTAGACAATGGTATTTGAGATTTGATAGGTTTATGACTGAGCATGGTTTCAGTAGATGTCAATATGACCATTGTGTTTATTTTAAGAGATTAGATAATGGTAGATATATTATTTTGTTGTTGTATATAGATGATATGCTTATTGTAGGTTCACACATGCAGGATATTTCTGAGCTTAAGGTAAAATTAGCTCACACATTTGCCATGAAGGATTTGGGATCAGCAAAGAAAATCCTTGGCATGAGTATTAAGAGAGATAGGAAAAATCACAGGATGATTTTGTCTCAAGAGGATTATGTGAACAAGGTGTTGGAGAGGTTTAATATGTAGGATGCAAAACTGGTGGGCACACCTATGGTTGGACACTTCAAGCTGAGTAAAGAATAGTGTCCTAAATCACATGATGAGGTAGAGTACATGAGTAGAGTTCCATATGCTTCCGCAATTGGGAGTTTGATGTATGTAATGGTATGTACTAGACCTGATATTGCCCAAGCAGTGGGAGTTGTCAGTAAGTTTATGGCCAATCCAAGGAAGGAACACTGGAAATCAGTTCAGTGGATTCTCAGATATCTGAGAGGGACCAGCAGTAGGCATTTATGCTATGGAGGGTCAAATACTTCTCTACATGGATATGTAGATTCAGATATGGCAGGTGACTTGGATGGTAGGAGAAGCACCATAGGTTATGTTTTCACTATTGGTGGAATGGTGGTTCACTAGATTTCAAAGTTGCAGAAGGTTGTTGCCTTGTCTACTATAGAGGCAGAATACATTGCAGTCATAGAGGCTAGCAAAGAGATGATATGGATGACTCGGTTCATGGAAGAGTTGGGAAAGGAGCAAGAGAGTTGTAGATTATACAGTGATAGTCAGAGTGCAATTCATTTGGTGAAGAACTCAACCTTTCATTCAAGAACCAAACATATACAGCTTAGGTACCACTTCATTAGACAAGTATTGGAGGATGGCGAGTTGAAGCTAGAAAATATCCATATAGATGAGAACCTTGCGGATATGTTAACAAAGCCGGTAAAAAAGGAGAAGTTGAATCTTCATTCAACTTTTGTTGGTCTTCAAAATTGAGCTTGAAGATGGAGGAGAAGCTAGAAGATGTTGCTGTACAGGTACAGGTGCAATTGTTTATCTCTAAGTGGGAGATTGTTGAGGTGTGGAGCTAAAAGCTTCATGGATGAGCAAATGCAAAGTTGGAGGATTTACATAGTCACTGACGTCGGTCAGGGATCAACTAGAGGCTACCGATGTTGGTTATGGATAGGCCGACATCAGTCATTTGTAGGCAAATAGGGACCAACATCGGTCACCTGTGCATTCCAGAATTCTATTTTCATGGGATGAATGGATTGTTTGCATGATAAGATTAAGTGTTAGTCTTAAGTCCACGTCTCTATCTTTAGTAGGACTATTTTAAGCCTTAGATCAGGAGGTGTATCTAATGGTTGATATTGCATAGCTCATGATCCCTAATTCTATATATAGGGATAGATCTTCATAGCTTGTAAGTGGTAAGATGTAAGATAGGCAATTCAAGTAGCTAAATTGTGTTTATAATTGTGAAGAGAGAACTCTTGAGGGAAAGAGATCTATACATCTGAGAGGTGTGTGGAAGAAAGAGAGATTTCTTCAATTGTATTTCCAAGAGTTTAATACAAGTTTTCATTGTTTCTTGTATCTCTTATTCTTTGTTGATTCTTATTTCTAGTTACTTTCAATTCTGGTTAATTCCATGTTTAGTTGCTTGCAAAAGTAATCAATTGTTCTTGTTAAGATCCTGACACAATGGAGTTAAAAGGCCAATCTTTGCATTATTGAGCCACTCTCAAGGAATTAATCACTCATCTCCATTCATGATATTAATCTTGGTATAACACATACCTAGCACACATGTAACATAACTCAACATCATAATAGGTCTTGTATTGGTCTGTATACCAATGAGGTGTATTTGATCCTTTCTCTTCCTCTTTATCTTACCCAGTTTTTATACATTCTTATTTTAGATATAGTGTATCTAGTAAGAACTGATCTATTATTGATTTTATTTTACATATTTACACTTTATGATGTGCTCTCTATGCATGCCCAGTATCAAATAGCTTCATGGTATTTACCCTTATAGGTAAGTTCAAGTACACTTTCTACTTTTCCTTTATCCTAGTATTTCACTTTGTTACATCACTAGAATACATGGGGTAAATATAGTCATATAAAATGTCAAAATTGGTAGTTTGAGTGTGGCTTGTAACACCCAACCCATAGGTCCCTCTTTCATGCTCTCATGATCCCTCTATCCACCTTTTTACTTATTCCTAGTCATCTATAGACTTTCAAAACCTCATTACAACTCATCTAGGCTCCATTTTCCATGCTTATTCTATCCCCCTAGGTCTCGAGCCTATAGGATGGAGCTCTAGGGTTGGACTATAGTGTTTGACCCTAGGGTATCCCATTTCTAGTGCTCTTGTCCAATCACATTTCAATCTTAGGTGACCATTTTTTCCTTATTCCCCTTCCTCATTATGTTAACCTAGTGTGAATGCACTTAACTCATGACCAATAAATCTCTATAAAATCCTATTCAAAGTTCATTTAAAAGGGGTTAAAAATTATTTTAAAATAAATCAAGAATACAAGCAAAACCACAAAGGCAATTTTCCCTATTCTCTACATAGAGCTAACCAATACAACCACAAGCTTATTTAAACCCTCACACCAGTCCCTAGCCACCTCAAGCACAACTAGTTTAGCATTTTTCATCCACATAACACTATTGAACAAAGCACATCAAATGGGAGAACTACATATGGATTGATACCTATTCAAATTATTGGTATGTAGGTAGTGTTCCCACACAAGGGGTGTGGATACATGTTCAGTGCATCTTACACACACTAACCCCCCCTCTTTCTCAAGTTTTATTCAAGAATATTAAATATCAAGGGTTGGAGATTAAATCATCTCTCCAAAGATCTCTATCAATAATCAAGACTCAAAATTTCATAGGTGGACTAATACAAGGACAGTGGACAAAACCCAAAAAAATTATATCTTTGTGACCAATTTAGATAATAGTGGTAGGGCTTGGACTATATCACTAAACCTTGAAGTGTCCTATTTTTATAAATCTTATCCTTTCACCAAATGAAAGATAAATATTGATTTATGATAGTATCTCAGTCTTGCATAGCCAGTACTAGCTTTTATCTCAGCCGTCTTAGTCCTATTCAAGCTAAGTTATATTTATCTTATTTCATTACTATTTTTGGAAAGTTATGAAGGTCAAATAAATTATACAAATAAATACTCTATTTATTACAATATATTTTATTGATTTATTCAACTCAAACCCTTAACTAAATTAGGAATAAGACTCCAATATTCCCAAAATAGTTAAATCACATAGCATGTGAAGTCTATGAATTCACTAGTTGTGTTTCTTAAAATATTTATAGGAACTAAACTATATTATATTAAAATTAAATGAATTATAGTTGGTAGAGGAATGATTTTTTATTGGTAATTTTTGTTTGTTTTACTTATGCCTATTTTTTGTGACATAGTGAAGAGGTATGTTAGGATGAAAACACCCAAAATTAATTTAATTAAACAAGATTTTGTGGCCTTAGATTTTATTTTTAATGGTTTATTATAAAATACAATAAAGTGGAAAGGAATAAATTAGGTTTTATTTTTATTTTTATGATATTATATTTGACTTTAGAATTTAGAAAGATGGAGGGTTTCATGTAGCTTCCATGCCAAAAATAGGGGTTATGACTAAAAATTAACAACTAATAGGTGTATTGATGAATTCAAGTTCCATGATGTTGAACTCACATAGTTTTAGGAGATTTATTAGGTCATGAAAAACATGAATAAGTTTTAGAAAAATAATAACAAGAGAAAAATGAGATAAAAATGGTAAGATGGTAGGGAGAGAAGAGAACCAAGATTGGCCAAAGAAGAAAAAGATTGTCCTTCCACACATTGATATGAAAACCATTGTATAATTGAGTTGATCCATCTTGAATTTTTAATCATTGATTATATATTTATAAGGCAAGAAAAATATGATTCTTGTTATGGGTTTTATTATACTTGTCTTAATGTGTGAAATGGTAGAAATAAAATTAGGGTTTCATGTATATAGACCTAAGGATGGAGCTTAGTTTCATCCATATGATTATACACATGATATTGAGTCTTTGAGTAAAGAAAACTAAATTTTTATAAGTAAAAATTCTACACTAAAACCATGGGCTTCAGTTCTATAAACATGGATATAGAACTTGATTCCACTCACAAGCCTATATAGGTGATGTTGAGACATATTCAAGAAAAAAGTAGGATTGTTTAAGATAGAAGAGATTAAAAAATTAGTAGCTACCAGTTTTGATAATATTATTAGTATATGACTTCTTGAAATCATAAAGGGGAAACAAATTTATGTTTTTTTAATCCTTAAGGACTGATAGTATTGGGTGAGTTCCATTATTGGAAGGAAACTTAGATGTCATAGAGGTTATGTGGGCATATGTTTCAATTTGTAACTTTAAAGACATATCATCTTTTTTAAATATTACATAAACCTAAGTTTATATATAAACATATATTTTTTTTAAATAGCTCTAGTTTATTGATAGTCTAGGCATTTATGTTGATTGGCAAACTGTATAAGGGTGATAGGAAAACATTATTTTGTATGGAAAATCAAAACTAAATTATTAAATGGTGAATTGTTTTTATATGTGCATATTAAAGATACATACTTGTATCTACACTCTGCTAAGTTGTAGGGACTCGGGTTTGAATAATTGAGTTTTAATATAGACTATAAAATTGTAATCAGGTA
>JARHVA010001664.1:70000-207500 GCA_037957365.1 Torreya grandis
TTCATTTTGATTTAATTTTCAATCATAAGCAATTCAAATTAATTTTTCATTTCATAATTTAATCACACATTTCATTTCATGTTAATTTCTTATTTATGATAGGGTTGGGGGGGGGGGGGGGGGCGGGGGGGGGGGGCGGGGGGTGGGTGTAGTCAGTTGGTCGAGTACTTCCGTTGCGGCTCTACCCATCAGTGTTCAAGTCCCCCACTGGCCCCATGGTACTGGTATTAGTCGTGTCTAGCTAGCGGCACCGGTCACGTTAAAAAGTTTACCCGACTTTCAATAAAGTGAAAAAAAAATCTTATTTATTTAAATTCACTAAATGTTATAAATTGGATTTTAATATTGATTTTCAATCTTCATTTTAGATTTGTTTGGATTTCCCTAGAAGTGATGTTCTATCATTCTTCAAATCACTTAGCTACTATCATGAAGGGATACATAGTGTTCAATTTAAAATTATATTATATTTTTTATAACCATTATGGCATGAGGGGCTTTCCCTAATACTCATAGCCATAATACAGAGCTAAACATAGATTTTATTTGCCATGTACCTCACAATATATCTAAAAAGCCTAGGATTTCCTTTTTATTAAACTTTAGGAAGTTATATATCCATCTAATTTGGTAGTGCACTAGTTAGTGTTTATCATTGGGAAGTTACTCTCATCTTACCCTCAAAACTGAGTTTAGTGGGCTATGGGTATGATACTTCCTTTATATTTAGTACTCTAAACATTAGGTTGATTTTATCCAAGGAATGAATCAATATCTATGAGACCCTAAAAATCAATCAAATCCTTTGATACATATACCTAATCTTCTTTTTATAAAATAGTTAAAAATAAGAATTAGATTACAATTTATTGTTTGTTATTCTATTTGTTATTATATATGATATCAACTATCATCAATAAAGTTTTATTATAAGTGTTTTAACTACAGCATCTAGTGATGATATAATTATGTGTGTAGATTACATCGACCAGCTTGATCTAGTCTCATGTGTTTACATCCCTGATTGTATCAAACAAATTGAAGTAATATATATTTATATATCCCATCCATCTTCCTATTTAATTGTATCGAATAGTTTGATACAATTCTTTTTACCATCGACTTATTTTACAAACTACATCAAATAGATCAAATTAGTTTGTTTCTTGTTACCCTTAATTATATAAGATTAGACTACATCAACTACCTCAATACAATATATATCTCATCACCTATTAGTGTGAATACATAGAACATCTTGATATAATATACTTCTAGCTTATTTTCTGACTTTTCTAACATACTATATCACATAGTTTGATTTAGTTTGTTTCTTAACATCATGATCACTAAAGTACATTAAACTGCTCAATATATTTTTAATATTATTTCTTTATTGAGTTGGCTAATACATTTACTTTTTTATAATTTACCTCTATTGGCTAGCCTAACATTTTATACCTCAATATTCCATCATGCAATATATCTTTGATTATTTTTAACAAAGAACATAACAGGACATGATGGACTTAACTAAATCCCATAAAGCTCATAAATATTTTTTTATCATTATCAATAACCAAGATAAAATCAATATTCACATGACTATTAAGACCATTGATTATAATTCCCTCCTTACTTATCATCCTATTGATACTTTAACTATCCTCCACACATGCCCAAAGATGAGAGTGATCTTGAGAATACTCCCAAAATGATCCTCTTCATTAATAGAAACCCAGAACATAAGGGTAATGATCCTATGGTAATATATAACCTCATGATTATACCCCACATAGGGCACCCCCCTTCACCTAAAATTAACTTCTCTACAAGATTTGGGGCACGTAAATATATGACTTCTCCTCTTCCTTTTTCCTCAACCATGCCTAGTATTACTACTATCATATTAGGTCATTCCTTTAGTGGGAATACTCAAAGTTACCATATTAACACTCATGTTAATGTTATAATTAATGCATCCCAATTTTTATCTACTAGTCAACAAGATCTCAATACTAATAAAATCTTGTTGCAAGTTATGAATCAACTGGATACCTTCCAAACTAAAAATTCAATTAAAATAATGAAAATGTAAATTAAACTCTTAAAATTACAAATTCAACCTCAACAAATTTAATGGGTAGTGAAAAATCCAAATTCTACCCCCACCCTTAGAGATGTGCATGGGAATATAATTTATAAACCCCCACTTCTTAATAAAGTCATCAAGTGTATTAAAAATGAACCATTAATTCATCAAATTAAAAATATAGACATCAATGATATCACTCCTAATATAACCTATAATGGATCTATTGATCCTCCTTTGCATTTGAAATATTTTGGTAACCTTTATAAATATTAGATTATGTGAAATACTATCATTTCTATGAAACTTCTAGATAAAACCTTTTCAGGTGATGCTCTATATTGGTAAAATCAATTTAAGTCTACTATTATCACTATCTTAGAATAATTACTTAATGTATTGGTTCAAGAATTTCAAACCTATGATCTTCCTAAAAATAGTTTATCCCATTTCATTAATTATAAACATGCATAATTTTAAAATACTCAAACTTTCATTAAGCTTTGAAAATCCTTATAAGTGTTGGAAAGCCTATTTAATGAATTTTAACACAACATTTTAAAATACAACCTATTCCATTTTTTCACTAATTATTTATATTATAAACTTCAATATAGAGTCAACACTCTCTCCCCTATATCTTTAGGGGAAGCCCTTGATCAAGCTAAAAGTCAATATTTCCTCATAAGATAGTTTGATCCTTCCCAACCTACATTAGTAACTCATATACTTATGAAATATAAAAAAAACATGTTACCAATGATGTTTTTAAGGACACTTATTTTTATGCACATTCCATACATGTTATTATTCATGGTGGCTCCAACAAAGTGACTCTTTCCAAATATTTCATGGGAATTCCATTCTACCTCCTCCCTCTTCATCATCATATATGAAAAATGTTGACATTCATAAACCTATTTACCTAGTGGAAATCTAAAAACATTCTTAAACCTTTAATAAGATAAATTAACCCTACTTACCCTATCAAACATTGGGACATTCCACAAACATTTTATTGGTGATATGCAAGTTGGGGGGACATTCTCATGAAACATGTGGGTAAATTAGGAAATTTGATCTTGAGTTTATTGTTGGTCCACATTTTGATCATGAAACCATGATCCATGAATGTTCATAAACCTATGACAAAGAAGATAAATCCCATGATTCCAAATTTAATCATGATTATCTTGATCATGTTAATGCTCACCTTATCATATATAAAGATCCACTCCCAAATCATCAATTTAATACTACCCAGTTATCTACCTCTAATATTATTAAAACATTAATTGATCCTCACTTTTTAATGAATGATAAAAATGTAGTCAACATGAATAACATGATGTGTTTAGTATCTTACATTTATCTTTATCCAAATTATACTTATAATAATTTTCCCACTTAAAAAAATGTTTAAACATATCCATCTCATTTCTTAGATGTTGAGTATACATTAATCTAATTTGACTACATCAACTAGATCAATATAGTCACATTTTATAACAACAGTTCAAACTATATCAAACACCTCAACATAGTCTAATAATACTCAATCCATTATATCAACCAAGCTAACACATTCCATTAATTTTCACTCTTTTATTACTATTGCATCATCCATCCTAGTATAGTTATCTATTTACATACCAAACCTAACTATATATACCATCTTGATGTAATCTTGTACTATTAATTCATCAAAAACTATTACATCGACCAATTTGTTACAATAAATTTATAAATATTCTATGTAACAAACTACATTGATCAAATTTATTCAATCTATTCCTCATAACCATACTACATCGACCAACCCAATTTAGTTTTATCTATCTGGCCAAACTACATCGACTGAGACAAAACAAAATAATTAATTTTCTATTCAATATAAGTTTAATTTAACCCCTCCATAAATTTATTTGATTCAATATTACACACCTTTATCTTGGTCTATTTTAATCCTCTAAGGATATGATGAGTAGGACTCCATAATAGAACTCTCTCGACTCCCCCCTCAAATTCTTTTTCTTGAGCTCATGATGACTTTTCCTCATCATAATAATTAATTGATTCAAATTTTATTCAAAATTAATATCCCTTTACCTCCACCTATAGGATAAGAAGCCACTTTATTTGGTTCTAAGGATAGTATCATAGTTTGAAGATATTTCCATACGAGTTTGTGAAACTTTATATGCCTTTATTTCACTTAAGTTTCCTATTTATTCTATGATTCCCAATGAAATATTAATTCTTGTTTATGATCCTCCTCTATTCATTAGTGTCAAATTAGGTGATATTCAATTCAATCATGCCTTGATTGATGAATGGTCAAGCACTTGTGTTACCTCCCTTTATTTCATTAAAACTCTTGGATAATTTTAATGCAACCTTAAATATACACAAAGCATGTGATAAGGTTATGATTCAATATAAATGCCTCCACTTGGTTGTGTTTGTATCACTATCATAGTCCTTCCCATCATGTTTCAATTTAAGGTAATTATTTTTAACTTTTTACTATCTTATAACATTTTACTTAGATGACCCTAGACACATTGCATGAGAGCCATTGCCTCTTCTGCATTTTGATGTTTTAAATTTCCCCATAACTATGTTAAATATACTATTTAAGGAGATATTAACCCTTATAATTTAAAAAAAAATTATAATGTGGTGTCTTTAAAATACCTACCCTTGAACCTTTACCTAGCATTCCCTTTTAAAAATATCAATGATTCAACTATCCCACCAATTCTAATCAAGGTTATAATGGACAACCTAAACTTGTGGAAAAAATCCCACCTAACTTATTATATTATAATGGTAATTAAACTAATGAGATAAGTATTAAGATTAAAACCTTGGATCTCCCTTCTAGCATTATCGATTAGTTACCCCTTCTTTGTGACCTTATTCTCAACATAAGTCAACTGATGAAATTATTGCTTCAATAGTCATGCCTAAAAAATCAATTCATAATTCTTCTTTGAATGATATATTAGAATAAATATTGATATAATATTAATTATATTATTATTTTATTCAATTATATTATTATAACTAAATTGGTTTATCTATTTCACAAGTAAATTTGTTCTTACTTCATATTGTGTGGTCATTTCACCTTCCTCCTTTATTCTAGGGGCTTCTTATTTGCCTATTTATTAGGCTATCTTATTATGAAAAAAAAATCACATATTATTTATGTGTTATTCATGTTTTATATTGATTATACATGGTAATCATAGATCATGGTTTCTAAGCCTAGGAGGAGGAGGAAATCTTTGTGAATACATCTTGTTAGGGAGGTAACATACCTGGTAAATATTGTTTGAGAAGCAACCTTAAATTTCAAAGAACATAGTGAGAATACATGAAGATCAAGAGGAAAATAATGTGGTAGGTGTATAATCTATCTAAGATAATGCATTTTATAGGTATACAAGAAGAATTAAGAAGAATTTAGAGAGGGTGGTGTCATTTTAGTGACATAGAAAACTATTGATTTATCTTATATATTGATTTACTTTAGAATAGTGCCTAGTTACTGAGGAGTGGAGCTACCAAAACGTGTTTGAATATTAAGAAATGTGTAGAGGATAAATTTAAGGATGGTATTGATACTAAGGAAAGTTTCATACACCTAAGAAAGGAGTTCATGTCTATAAATAAAAAACAAAAACATGCTACTTCACCCAAACATTGTTGTTTGGCATAGAAATTTGAAGTTTTTTATGCACATAGAGATCATATAATTAGTGCAGTAATATAGAGTAAGGATATTAAAATATTAAAAAAAATAAAAATCAACATTTAGACAAAATATATACATGACTTAGTAGAAATAATTCCAAAGAGGATGCCACACGTAGGGAGAAACATAACATTTTCATATACACACATAGGTACATTCTAATTGGTTAATGTTGATATTTTTACCATAAAAATATCATTATATATGATACCTTAAGGGAGACCCCATTTTTTTTTTATAAAATCTCCTAAAACCACCAAAAACCCATTTTTCCCCTTTACATTGCATAATCTGGAACTCTGGATACAATTTACAAATTTCTTCACAGGTTTTGGAACCCATAAAGTAATTAACCTTCCAAATGATGGAATATATAACTCATCACACATTTTTCAAGTTTGAAAACTTAAAAAATGCATATTGGGCTCTATATCCTGAAAACCTTTCAAATGGTATAATCTAGAACTTGACATGCATTTTACAAGTTTACAAACTTGAAAAGTACATGCCAAGCTCTAGATCCTGTGAAACCAAATACCCCCCTCCCCATGGGATCTAGAACTCAAAGCATAATTTTTAACTTTAAAATTTCATATGGGTTTTTACCTTCCTCCAAGCATCTAAACCATGGGATCCAAAACTCTGGGAGCAATTTTCAAGTTACAAACTTACAAATTACTCAATGGATTCCACCTCTCATGAATCAAGTTGTTCAACCATGGCAAACATTGGACCTACTTTTTACACCCTGAGGTTCCACCACTAACCACCATTAAAGAGAATTAATTATAGGTATTTAGATATAAAATAAATAATTTAGGGAATTATTTATCATTTGTTTAATCATTAAGTGTGTTTTTGAGCTTTGACAATGACTCTTACATTAGCTAACCCTTGAGCCACATACTAAAACAATAACCTACAAGATTAAGCCATGACTACAAAAATGAATTCCATGTCATTATCACCTTTTGAATGGTATTGTCCTTGTGTTTTCCACCATTGCTCCTATAATTTTAAGCTTTATGTATGTTCTCATAAATTTATTTTCCAAATTGGTGTTTTATTTGAGTTGTATAGTTTAGGGTTTCATTTGAGTTGTCATTAAAATCATTAAAGGGTCAAATTTTATTGTTATTTTAAAAAATCTAAGTGTAGTATCAGGTTTTCTAGAGTTTTTATAGGGTTTCCTAGGGTTTGTTTTAATAATTTCATCACAAAATCCTGTTTTTCCCCTAAAGAATTCACATTTGAATCTAGGGCATTTTTGTCAATCCAAGAGAATATTCCTAAGCATATCCCACTTTAAAACTAGTTAATGTTTCTTATAAATGCCTCCAAGATCCCCACGTACAATGGAATTTCCTCAAGCACCTTAGATCCCCTTGGGTTTTATTATTATCTAAAGTACCTTTGATCTTTGAAAGATTCTAAGTTGTCATGAAAAGTGGACCTATTTCAAACATCTCCCTCCCTATAGGAATACACATTTCTCAATACACCTTCCCCTTCCATCAGAGATCCAACCTTATATAACACCTTCTAGTTCCATGGAATTGTCACATGCTTCAAGCACCTCCTAGTTCCATTAAAACTTTCAACTATTCAGGACACCTCCCATATCTATCATAGATTCTAACTTATTTAAACACCTATAAATTTTTCTAGCTTTCTTAGTTGGTTTCTCACAAGAAATAAATCTATATTCCATGCCCCCAAAGGCCCTAGAGTGACTCCTAGTTTAGATTCTAATATAGTAGAGATAATAGATATTGATTTAAGTCACATTAACTTAGGAGACCTTTGGACCAGAATAGGTGTAGAGTTTAAGAATGATTGGGTCTAGAGTATTTATGAATCTAGATTACCATAAGATATAGACTTACCATTATCATTCCAAATCCTTTTGTTGGTGCTCATAATAGCCCAAAACTATGATCCTAATAGAAGAGAGGTATTAAACAAATGAGGAGAGAGAATTTTGAATCTAGACCTTGACTATATTGATTCAGTATTTGTAATCCTAGAATTTGAGAGTTATCTTGATATAACTCCACATACATCTACATAATTATTTGAAGACAAAATAGATGGGTACTATAAGATGATCAATATACAATGGCTTAAGTCCCCCCAAGGCTTCTTTTACCAGACTACCAAAGACCATGTATATGCCTAATTTCATTAATGAGGTGAGAGATATTATTATATTGTTGCATAGAATCACTAGTAGTCTTGATACTAAGAGATTCCAAGAATAAATGTACCAATACATATAGGTCATCCAAAAAATTTCCAATAAATCCATTAGGTTCAATTAATAAGTGATTCTCTCCATAATAAATTGTTGGAGGTTCAAACAACTAGCAAGTTTTATATGAATTCTTACCTTGTCTACATTTTGGCCAAAGGGATATCTTTCCTAAGCCTCAACATAATTCCTATATAAATTAATAGAGTATATAACTACTATCTTCACCTCACATTGGAGGCTAGCAGGCATAATTTTAGAAGAGTAAATGATGTTTTCATATATTACATCATTATCATATTTAATAAATAACTTGAGAGGATAAGGTTCTCACTAGCAGTAGTGGAAGAGAATAGCAAATGGGGATCCTATTTCATTAAATTACCCACATTTTCCTACATCAAGGTAGATAGATTCATTAGTTACCCCTATACACTTCCTTGATATGTTAGTGACAAATGGGCACTAATGGAGCTAGTCAAGTAGCTTGTAAAACCCATAAGGTCATTTCTAATAGGCACAAAATGGGAATTCATTTCCTAATTTATATTGGTAGATACATATGTTCCTAACTCCTCAAGGCCAAATGTGCTAAAACTAAAATGTGCCAAATGAATTTAAATACCTTGGAGTCTAGGTCATTTTTTAATGTCTTTGGGAAGATTGTCAGCATATTGGCACTTAAAACATAAGCTCATGTCCCATATTATGAATATTATTGGAAGGACTATGAGGATGAGAAGAGGGTTAGAATGAGGGATTATTATAGAATGGCCTTATAACAGATCAAAGATTATGATTTGGTACCATTCCCTGATGACTTGGTGGATGATGAGTCTAATGTGGACCCAATTTATTATACACAAATCACACAACTCTCACCACCAATAAGGTGGTCAGCTCCTGAGTCCTTTTCTATATTCAATAGAATAGTAGGAATGATTAAAAGAACAATCAATTAGCTGAAGAGAAAGGGAGTTCAAGTAACAAGAGAAACAATAAGGGCCAGAAAGAATCTTTTAAAGCTTAAGGTAGAGGAGATTACTTCATTAGAGAAGGGTCTAGGTGAAACATTATAGGAGCTAGAGAAGAAGATGAAGAAGAAGAAGAAGAAGAAGAAGAAGAAGAAGAAGAAGATTAAGGCTATAAATGGGGAATCAAGTAAGGATGAGGTAACTATAGAACAACCAATGGACCTTTCATCTAAAGACATAATATTGACAAAATATTTCACATCTTCAATTCCCATATCTATAATAGTGACAACCCCCATTTCCATTATTCTTCCTCCTCTTACCTACATTGATCTATAGGATTCATCACCTTCACCTCCTATCTCTAATCCTTCAACATTTTAGGTTTCCACTTCACCTACCATTACAACTACATTGTCTACCATAATAAGACAAATGCAATCAAGTCAAGTGGACACTTAGGGTTCCCCATTAGTAGATTCTCAAGTTTCCACTCCACTTTCCCTTCTTCCACTTTCCCTTCCTCAAATTTAACCTTCCCATTTCATTCCAATCCCTATTTCCATTCCATTTATAATTCATTCTATTTCATCACCATTAATTTCCAACACTACTCAATAGTACAAAACTATGGATTTGGTCATTCTGACTTTAGTCCTGCAAGCCACCCCAACTCTTGGGGTAAGTATTATTTCACTTTCATCCCCACTCAATTTCCTTACATCACCAATCTTGATTGATTCCACACATTTAGTTTATTCATTTAATATTTTGGCTTCTACTCTCTCACTTATTCCCAAATTCACAATTCATGTATCCACACCTCTAATAGACAAAGTTGTTCCATCTGCCTCCACCTCTTCCACTTCCACTATTTCTGAAATATCTTCAATTGATATTGGAGAGACCCAATTCCTTCATGTAAATATATATTTTAAATATATTTATGGGATTGAAATTTCACAAGAAACTCTTGATCAATCAATGGAAACATATACACAATAGTCTACAATTATCACAATGTCTATCAATGTAGTAATATTAGTTATTGATTATTTGGTGATAGTGTTTAAGAAAATAGATACTACCCATAGTTAGATAGCACAATCAATGGGGGAAAATAGAAAATAAATGATTAATCCTAGCACACTGGACTTTAGACTATCAGAGGTCAATAATAAGTCCAAACTTACCCCTCAAACCATCTCCAAAATTCTCAATGATGAAAAAAGGGAGAGGTATGTTAAAATTCTAGTACCCCCACTAGATAAATCAAAGGAAGATCTTATGTTGGGATATTATAATATTTATAGGATCCACCTTAGATGGCCAACAAGATAAGGGTTAAGACATGATGTGTAATCTAGCATCAACTCTCTCTTTGAAAGGATTGATCATGATAAAGCTACTAAGGATGAATTAAAGAGAAAAGTGGATCAGCTTATAGTAGCATTGAACCAGTTCATAAAGCCTAGTAAATCATTGAAACAACCATAGTTAGTGCAGCCCGTCAGTCAAATTTTAGATCAATATTTGACTTATTTAATTTGAGAGATAGCTCATATGGGAAGGGCTACAAAATAATGGTTAGAGGAACTCATTTCTAAGGGAAATAAGGTTATTGCTGAAATAATATACCAATATAAAAGAATCAAAGAAATGAAGAATATACTAAAAGAAAAAGTTAATAAATATGAAGGAGAGATTCAAAATTTGAATTTATATTATCTAAAATTGAAAATTGTAGGTTCAATTGATATGGATATTCTTGTTTCTAAGAAAATACTAAAGAATGAAGCCAAGCACAAGGAGTTACACAGATTAGCTTAATTTTAAATAAGGATACTTATATAATATTCTCACCAAGCCAAGGTGGTGCATGATAAATCTATTGACATGTTGTATGACATTGAAATAATTATGAATATGGTGTCATGTCAACCAAAAAATGATGCAGAGAATCTCTTATAGGTAGAAGAGGTATAGAATAAGTTCAAAGATGTAGTTGAGAAATAATATGCAAAGGATATAGTTTTTACCCTAATTTTTATCCACAGGTTTATCAAGTATGAAAATATGAAAATGCACTAGATAAAATAAGGATAGAAATATAGGGAATCAAGACTTTTAGAATATAATTGTTTGATATTCAAGTAGATTGTGAAGTCTCTCACCTTTACTCTTGATAACTAGATGAAGAGTGAATACAAGAAGTTTTCAAGGCCTTCGATGCATATGTTGAAAAATTATAGATTGAGAAAGAGAAGAATGCTAAATAAATTTAGGATATTGATTAATCTTTCTATTGAAATATTTTCATATATTGTGTTTCATATTTGAAAAACATTATATGTTGTAATTTTGAAGGAACAACTATCTTTTATAACTCTTTTTGAGAAAGAAAAACACATATTTTACACTTTATATTTTTACAAAGTAAAAATTGTGAAAATTAATTAAAAATTACACTTTATATTTTTTCAAGTTATAAATTGCTTAAAAGTGTAAAAACATGAATTACAAATTGCAAGTTCCATTTTGACAAAGTGATTAACTTAAAAATTTATAAAAGTCTCACTTATGTTTTGAAATTTAAGGTTTTAAAAAAGTAAATTCTAAGTTATCATTTTGAAATTCAAATTCTATCTTGGGCACCACCTATTTTTTACGAGGAGTTATTTTCATCTACATGAAGAAGAAGAGGTATTACATGAAGATATTCTAGTTCCATCCATGCCATTTCAAGCAAAGGACCATGAAATATATTTCATGGTATTTTACAAACTATTCTACAAGTGAAATATGCCATAAATAAAAGAGCTTGCCTCTTTTTGCATGGAGTTCTAGATCTACATGCTTTCTCTTACTGGGCATTCAAGTTTTGACAATTGCATCTCATCTATGACATATTTTTATATAAATATGGGTAGACCCTATGGCCCAATCTATCTTTTTGTTGTTAGAAGATATATTTTCTACATTTTTAATGTATTGTCTATAAGCTATAACCTTGAGAATAGAAATAAATTGTGATTTGCCTTTCTTATCTAAGAGATCTTTGTGTATGTTGAGTTATTTGAGTATTTGTAGATATTATAGTTCTTATTTTAGTCACAAGAAATTCATTTGTGGTATTTTACCCTTCTAAAATATTGTTTGATGAAAATAAGTAAGCCTCATCCCTTCTACAAAAATAACAAATATTGCCTTTGATTTCTCATTTGCATGACTCTAAGCTTAAATAAATTTCAATCGATTTCCAATTCTATTGTGTTTATCAAGCAAGCATTAAGACCTACTAAAATATTTGGTGAAATCACCATTTTAGTTTCCATAAAGTTTTATTATTTACCCTTTTCCCAATAAAAATTTAGTATAGGATAAAGAACACTAAAAAGAGTGAAATTTATACAAAACTAGTATCTTATCAGTTACATCAAATTTATTGAAAGTAAGTCAGCCTTCTCTAGAGGTTAACCTCAAATTTACCAAATTCCCATGTCTTATATTTTTTCCTATAGTATCATTAGGTGTTTCATAGTGATCTATTATACATCAAAGAATGAATGCAAAACCTATGTGATAATAGTTTTTGGCACACCCTATGGGATGTGAAAAACATAAAGAAATTGGTGTTATTCTTACCTAAAGTTGCACAAGCTTGGGATGTATTTCAAAGGCACCTAGTGACTCCACTAGTTTACAATTTTAGGATTTCAAGGATTACGTATGCCAGGTATAAAAATGAGATCAACTAAAAAAGGTAATAAAGTTGATTTTTTGGAATTATCATTTCCCCATATAAAGATATCAAAATCAGTTGCACCTCATTATAAAATATATCCAAAAAATTTATTTGCATCCCCTACAAGTAATCATACTCCTATAGGTTTTATTCCTCCTAAAATGGCCATAAATTTCATAGCATTCAAAGGGGTCAACCCTCTCTAGTTGGGCCAATATGATGAAATACCAACCTCAACCTTAAAAAACCTACCATATTTCACTAGAAAAACTTCCACTATTCCTATGGAGCACATAAAATATATTTCCAACCTATGTACAGTCTACAACATAATACAAAATAATGTTATAATTAGACTCCTAGTCTCCTCTTTTAAGGGTAAAGCCTTACAATGGTATAAATGTCTTGATCCTAACTCTATTTGAGTTTGGGATGATTTAGGCACCACACTATGTGCTCAATTGAAAGATAAGAGTGACCACCTTTCCTTGGTTGAATAGTTGACAACCATTCAATGGGTTCCTCATGAGCTCATGACTAATTTCAATTTCCATTTCTAGAAGACATGGAATATGATTCTATCACTTATCAATCCAACTAAAAATAATGCTTACTTATATTACTTAAGAGCCCTAAATAGTGATATAGCTATTATGATTTAGTCTATAGGTGGCACCACACTCTCTAGCACTTATGAAATTGTATAAGGTCAAATAATTGTTTAATCCAAGATGGAAAAATTGACCCAAGACCACCAACTCCTTTATTTTTAGAAATAGCTCCTATAACACTTAATTCCCACTACAATCAAGTCACTAACTTTTAACCCCACTCCTACCGATGAACTATATGAGGTCAAGTTACTACTTAAGAGTTTTGGCAATGAGCTAATAGTAATGAAGAGGTACCAATATTAGAATTGTAAGCCTTACCAATAGGCTAACCTAACATACCATCCCAATAGGTAGACATATCAGGGAGATAGACAATAATACCAAGGAAATCAATATTTTTAAGGTCAAAATGCACAATCAAAACCCCCAAATGTATGTGCCTTACCTACACCAAATACTTCTAAATCCATTATACCTATTCAAAATAACTTGGTTCAGGATTATGAGTAATGTTATCCTTATTCATAGCCACATAATCAAAATACTTATCTCAATGGCATCATAAATCATTTTTTTATGGTGAAAGGCATGAAAAGTATATAGGGACAATAAGAAGATTCCACTTCCCAACAACCAGACACACAAGAACCTACTCAAGGAGAGGCTACTATTCTGAACTGGTAAGAGGAGGACTTTTGTGGGGTAAATCAAGAAGTGACATTTTTCAATGGTGGAGGTCCAATTATGGCCATTACATGTTCAAAGAAAAGATAAATTGATATCAATCAACCCCCCATGGTGGAATATGGTTCAACTTCCAAGGTTGTACCAAAACTTGTAAAGAACAACATAATACAAAGGCCATGCATTGTACCCATTAGCCAACCCAAACTAAAAGTACCTACTCCAAATCTTATGAAAGAAGATATGTCTCCATTAAAGACACAAGCAAAGGTTGGTAGTATTTCTTTTAACATTTTTGATAAAATAAATAAGAATAATCTAAATGTCACTATGTAGGATACACTATCTATAATGACACAAAGAGGTTTGCTACAAGAGGCCTTGAAGAATTTATAAATAGTTGATAAGGATCTAGCCAAGGGGCCTAATACTATAATTAATATATGTTAGCCATAAACTGAAGCTAAGATGAGAAAAAGTGGTAAGCCTTCCACTTTATATCTCTCACTAATAGTTTGAAAGCATCTAATTTATAATTGCATGGTAGATTAGGGGGCTAGTAGTTTTTGTATGCCCAAAAAGATAGTTGGTTCTCTTGGCATAAAATATACACCTATGATTAAGGGAGTGGTTCAATTATATGGGACTATTATTTAGACATTAGGAATAATAAAAGATTTAAATCTTTCTATCCATGCTTATTTGAGTTTGTCAATTTATCAAGATATCTTAGTCATCGATCTTCTCCCTTATTTTGGCATTCACCTTTCACAAGATTTTAACATGAAAATGGGAGGATATTTATATGTGGATTGGTCTCACGTGTTTCTTAGGATGAGGTATGGGATAAGAGTAACAACAAGAGATGAGCCAATAAATAAGGATCATATTGAACCATACACTCTGTCTATGGATATGAATTATATATTACAAGATAAAGAATAGGAAACCAATCATGAAGATTCAGCCACCATTGGATATATTCTAGATATTATCTTAGATGAATGGGGATCATCTTTACAATTTGATCCTTATGACCATGTACAAGAAATTAGGCTAGCTACATATTGTATACATGAGAATGATGCAACAATTCCTAATATCTTAAAACTAGATAAAGATATTCAAGGTATATGGAAATTATTCTTTGATGGTTTGAAAAGTAAAAATGAAGCAGGTATAGGTTTTGTCTTGGTCTCTCCCCAAAAGGAGATTTATTTATATTCTTTTAGACTCTAATTTAGCTACAATAATAATGTAACTGAGTATGAAGCTTTGATTTGAGGACTTCAATTATCTAAAGAGAGAGGGATAGAATCTTTGTACATATTTGGTGATAGTGAGATGATTATTCACCAAGTAATATCTAGAAGCATGACTAATAATAATTTATTGAGATCTTATAAACATAGGTTTAGGGACCTTTTTGAAGATTTCACTACTATGAATATTTAGGTAGTATCTATATCATAAAATAAAGATGATCATATGGCCTTAGTGGGATCCCAATACAACTGACCCTAGGAAATAAAAAATAAAAATATTCAACATGTAAAATTGGTAGTAAGACCATATATCCCTAATAATGTCAATAATTGGCAAGTCTTTGATAATGATTAATAAATTGAAAACTTCTTAAGAAAAGAAGCTAAATTTTTAGATAGGAACCATCCTAAGCTTTAGGATCAATATGGGGATCAAATCATCCACCTAAATTTAAAAAATCTACATATGGGTCTTGTTATGTTGAAGAACATATTCAATTCAGATGACCAGCTGAAAGGCAAGAAAAATATTTCATTCAATGAAGAAGACTACAAGTTGGTTGTCATTTCAACGGGTAAAAATTTAAACCTATTAAATGTATGTAACAACTCTCAGAACCAAAATTTTATTGAATTATGTTAATAATTTTATGATAACTTCACTTGGAGTTATCATGATTTAATAAAGTTCAACCCTAGTTTAACCCAACATATAATAGAGTTGGATCCAAACACTAATATTGTCAGATAGAAGAAGAGGTCAATTAATCCAAAGATATAATCCTTGATGAAAAATAAGCTCTCTAAATTGATATAATCTAATATAATTTTTCCCTTTAAGCACTCATCTTAGGTTACTAATCTGGTCCCTGTCATAAAGAAACATGGTGAAATTAAGATTTTAAAGACTTGAACAAAGAATCTCTAAAGGACCATTACCCTCTCCTGCCAATGGAGAAATTTTTACAAACTAGGGAAGGATTTAAAAGGTTTTCCCTTCTAGATGGTTATTTTGGCTATAACCAAATCCTAGTATAAGAGTTAATCCACTAAAAAACTACCTTCACCACAAAATGGGGCACATACGCATATAAAAATATGCCTTTTGGTTTAAAGAATGTTGGTAAGACATTTCAAAGAGATATGGACATGGCCTTTAGAGGTCTGATTAATGAAATTATCCTAGTATATCTAGATTATATCATTGTCTACTCAAAGCATACTGAGGCACACCTATACCACCTTAGGAAAAAAAATTGGAAGCTGTAGAGACTTTGGAGTTTATTTAAACCCAAATAAGTACATTTTTGTGATATATGAAGGGAAACTATTGGGGCATATAATGTCAAAATAAGGTCTTGCAATAGACCCATAAATATTTAGGCTATATCTAAATTAGCACTACTAAGCCATAAGAAAGGATTATAGAGTTTCCTTAGGAAGATTAATTTTGTGAGAAAATTTGTCCCAAATTTTGCCTCTCTTGTAGAACCCCTCACTACAATTCTTAATAAGGGTACCATTTTCATCTAGACATAGGATGAAAGAGATAGCTTTTAGGACATCAAACAAGCTATTTATTAGGCTCACATCCTAGTCAACCCAAACTATGAGAAGGAATTTATTCTCTATGCATTTGGAGGGGAAGGAATCATCTCAGCCATTTTGACTCAACACAATCAGGAATAATTAGAACAACCAATATCTCTCTTCAGTCAATATTTGAAAGTATATGAGGAAAATTATAGTTTTGTGGAGAAATAGGTCTATGCCATAATTAATTCTCTCAATAAATTTAGGCATATGCTCTCTAATAATAAGATTCATTTGATGGTAAATCACCCCATGTTAAAGAGTTTTTTCTCAACTAGGAGATAAATGAAAAGTGAACAAGATGGATCACCAAGGTCATGGATTATGACATAGACATCAAAGTTACCAATCTGGTATGAGGAAAAGGTTTGTGTGAGTTTTATACCAATATTATAATTGTTTAATCAACACCTAAATCATTATATGTTCAAAATTCACCTCAAACAACTAATCCACGTATTTTCAGTAGCTAGATCTAAGACATGACCAAATTCCTATAGACATGAGAGTACCTATATGATCTTCAATAATTTAAGAAAATGCATTATAGACACCAGTCCATTCCTTATGCCCTTGTTAATTGAGAACTATTTAAAAAGGATATAAATGGAGTTATGTTAATATTTATTGAGCATTATCAAGTTCCTAAGGTACTCAAAGACTTTCATGATAGCCCATCAAGAAGACATTTATCTATAAAGACCATGACTAAAAAGATAATGAGAGGAGGATATTATTGGCCCAACTTATTCAAGGATTCCCATAAATGGGTAAGGAAATGTGAAAAGTATGCTTACTTCATCGACAAGTAAAAGTTAATAGCCTTTCCTCTTAGGCCCATTCAAGCAGATCAACCATTTTCTCAATGGGGACTAGATTTCATAGGTAAGATCAATCCGCTATTAAGTGTAGGAAAAAAATGGTCCTCATAGAAATAGATTATTTCATGTGATGGGCCAAAGTAGTTACACGAAAATATGTTACAGAGGCATCTATTCTAGATTTCATGGATAGTATAGTGTCGAGATTTGGCATACCTCACACCATTATTTCTGATAACACTAAAGCATTTATTATCACTCAGGTGAGTGAATGGGATGTCAAGAATAATGTGTATCTAAGTAATTCTTATAATTATTACCATTAGGGTAATGTCTTAGTTGAGTCAACCAATAAGAACCTTATTAGAATTATCAAATGAACTACAAAAGACAACTAAAGAACTTGGCACACAAAATTGAAATCAGCATTATGGGATGGTAGGATCACTCCTAAATAATCCATTGGTAATTATCCTTTCATGTTGGTATATGGAAGATAATCTTGGATCCCACTATCAATTGAGCTACCATCTCTATAGCTTAATCACTAATTGGATTTTATTGATAATGATGCAATGACAGTAAGATTGGCTAAACTCGTGGAGCTTGAAGAAATCAGAAACCAATCAATGAAGGTCTTAGAAGTTAATTAGGCCCCAAATAAGAATACTTTCAAAAAAAAATCATCTGAAAGGATCCTCAATGAAGGAGACATGATACTCAAATGGGATGTAGACAAGGCTAAACCAAGAAAGCACACCAAATTTTATGCCATATGGAGCGGTCCATATATTATTACTCAGTACAAAAGAGATAATGCATTCTAGATCTCTAATTTTGATAGATCAGAACTACATATCCTAGTTAATGGGATATACCTAAAATCTTTATTTTGAGGTAGGAACTCATTCTATGAAATTAAATTTTTTTAAATAATAGGGTTAGTTATGTCTTTCAATAAGTGCTTATGCATAGGTCAACTCATTAGGAAATTTTGTTTCCTTAGGTCGTGTTATTTTTTCCTTATTTTTTGTTTGTTTTTTCTTATTTTTTTTATGTCTAGGCAAATCCCAGTCCATTCTTCCCTAGGTTAAATTTTTTCAAGCCAAGTTGACTCCATGCCTAATGTCTAGAAGGCTACTATATTGAAGTTGATTAATAGGCAATCTTCCCATATAGGTGACAAAAAATGTTTATATTTTTGCCAAAAAAATACCATTATATCTCATACCCTAAGAGATACCCCAATTTTTTATATATAAAATCCATTGAAACCATCGAAAACCCATTTCCCCCTTTGCATTATGGAATACAAAACTCTGGATGTAGTTTTCAAATTGCTTTGTGGGTTCTGGACCCTACAAAGCAATTAACCTTACAAATGGTAAAATATAAAATTAGGCATGTATTTTACAAGTTTTTAAACTTTAAAAATACATGTCGATGTTTAGATCCCATAAACCTTATAAACAATAAAATTTGAAACTCAACATGCATTTTACAAGTTTTCAAACTTGTAAAGTGCATACTAAGCTTTGGATCATGCAAAACCAAATACCCCCTCCTTGTAGGATCTAGAACCCAAATAAAAATTTACAACTTGAAAATTACATCTAGGGTTCCACATTTTTCCAAGAATCTAAACCATGAGATCCAAAAATCCATGAGTAATTTAAAAGTCACAAACATGCAAATTTCTCGATGGGTTTTGCCTCCTCTTAATCAAGTTATTCAATTGTGGTGAATATTGGACCTACTTTTTGCACCCTAAGATTCTACCACAAATCACCACTAAAGAGAATTTATTGCAAGGATTTATATATAAACTAAGTAATTTGGGGAATTTTTTTATCATTTGTTTAATCACTAAATGTGTTTTTTGAGATTTGACAATGACTCTTGCATTAGCTAGCCCTTGAGCCGCATGCCAAACAAGTACCTACAAGATCTATCCATGACTAAAAAATGACTTACACATCATTATTTCCTTTTTAATGATACTTTCCTTGTGTTTTCTACCATTATTTTTTTAATTTGAATCTTTATGTACATTCTCCCAAAGTTATTTTCCAAATTGGGGTTTTATTTGAGTTGTCTAGTTTAGGGTTTCATTTAAGTCATCATTAAAATAATTTTAGGGTAAAAGTTTGTTGTTCTATCAAAATATATATGTATAATCTCAAGTTTTCTAGAGTTTTTCTAGTGTTTTGTAGGGTTTATTCTAATAATTTCATCACAAAAACCTAGTTTTCCCGTCAAGGATTCATATTTGAATTTAGGGCATTTTCATCAAGCCAAGATAATATTCATAAGCATATACCACTTTCAAATTAGTTAATATTCCATATAGATACCTCTAATCTTCCCATGGACATTAGACTTGCCTCGAGCACCTTGGATCCCTATGGGTTTTATTATTGTTTAAAGCATCTTCGATCCCCATAAGATTCTAAGTCTTCATGGAAAGTGGACATGTTTCAAACATCTCCCATCCCCATAAGAATACACATTACTCAAGACACCTTCCCCTTCCACCAGAGATCCAGCCTACTCAAAACACCTTCTAGATCTATAAAATTATTACCTACTTTAATCACTTCCTAGTTCCATCAGAACTATCACCTACTTAGGACACCTCCCATCTCTATAGGAGATTATAAATTCTTTAAACACCTACAAACTCTACCAGCTTTCATAGTTGGTTTCTCACAAGAAATAAATCCATACTCCATGACTCTAAAGGAAATGAAGTTTAAATTCAAAGTCCCTAGAGTGACTCTTAGCTTAGAGTCTAATATAGTAGAGATAATAGATATTGATTTAGGTCACATTGACCTAGGATACTTTTGGACCAAAATAGGTGCATAGTTTAAGAATGATTGAGTCCAAAGTATTTATGACTCTAGCTTACCACAAGTTATATCCTTCCCATTATTAGTCTAAATCCCTAAATTGGTTCTCAAAATAGTCCAACACTATGATCCTGATAGAAGTAAGGTCTTGAATGAATGAGGAGAGAGGATTTTGAATTTAGACCTTGACTACATTAATTTAGTATTTACAATCCTATAATTTGAGAGTTATCTTGATATAACTCTAAAAACATCCACATAATTCTTTAAAGAAAAAATACATGGGTACCAGAAAATGATCAATAAATAATGGCTTAAGTCCCCCAAGGTTTCTTCTACCAAAGACCATGTATAGGCCTAATTTTATTAATGAGGTGGGAGATATTATTATATTATTTCACATAATCATTGGCAGTCCTGATTCCAAGATCTTACAAAAATGGATGTACCAATACATCTGGGTCATCTAACAAAATGTCCAATCATCCATTGGTCTCAATTAATAAGTGATTCTCTCCATAAGAAATTTTTAGAGGTTCAAACAACTAGAATATTTTATATGACTTCTTACCTTGTCTACATTTTGGCCAAAGGGAGATCTTTCCTAGGCCTCAACACATTTCTTGGAGAAATTAACAAAGTATATAAATACTATTATGACCTACATTCAAGGGTATTAGGAATCATTTTAGAAAATTAAACGAATGATTTCATCTATTGCATCATTATCATGTTTGATAAATAACTTGAGAGGATAAGGATCTCACTAGTAGCAGTGGAAAAGATTAGCAAATGCAGCTTCTATTTCATTCAATTCCCCACCTTTTCATACATCAGGGCAGCTAGATTTAGTGGTTACCCATATACACTTCCTTGATATGTTAGTGACAAATGGGCATTGATGGAGCTGATCAAGTAGCTCATAGAAATCCATAAACTCCTTTCTAATAGACACAAGGAAGGAATTCATTTCCTAATTTATATTGGTAAATACACATGTCCCTCCCTCCTTAAGGCCAAATGTATTAAAACTAAAATGTGCCAAATGAATTTAAAGACCTTGGAATCTAGGCCATTTTTTTAATTATATGAGAAGATTACTAGCATAATGGCACTTGTAACATATGCTCACATCCCATATTATGAAGATTATTGGGAGGATTGTGAAGATGAGAATAGGTTCAAAATAAGGGATTATTCTAAAATGACCCTATGTAATATAAAATATTATGATTTGGCACCAATAAATAATGACTTGGTGGATGATGAGTCCAATGTGGACCCAATTTATTATACACAAATCATCATATAACCCTTACCACTGGTAAGGTGGCTAGCTCTTTAGTCATTTTCTCTATTTGATAGAACAACATGTGTGATTAATATAACAATCAATTGGTTGAGGAATGAGGGAGTTTAGGTAATTAGAGAAATAATAAGGATTAAATAGAGGATTTAAAAGCTTAAGTTAAAGGGTATCACTCCATCATAAGAGGGTCCAAGTGAAACATCAAAGGATATGGAGAAGAAGAAGAAGAATAAGAATAAGAGTAAGGCTAGAAAGGGGGAATCAAGCAAGGATGAGGTATCTATAAAATAACAAATTGACCTTTCATATAAAGACACAATAGTAATAAAAGATTCCATAGCTTCAATCCATATTTATAATAGTGACAACTCTCATTTCTATTATTCTCCCTCCTCTTACCTACAATTCTCCAAAGGTTTCAACACCTCCACCTCCTATTTCTAATCCTTCAACATCTTAGGTTTCCACTTCACCTACCATAATAATACAAATTTAATTAAGTCAATTAGACATATAGGGTTCCTTGTCAGTAGATTCTCAAGTTTTCACTCCACTTTCCCTTCTTCCACGTTCCCTTCCTCCAATTTCACCTTCCCCTTTAATTTCACTTCCTCTTTCCATTCCATTTATAATTACTTCTATTTCATCACCATTAATTTCCAATGCTACTCAATAACACCAATCCATAGACTCAGACATCCTAACTTTAGTCCCATAAGCCACCCTAACTCCTAGGGTAAGTACTATTTCAATTTCCTTACATCACCAACCCTGAGTGGTCCCACACATCTCATTGATTTGTTTAATACTTTAGCTTCCACTCTCCCACCTATTCATAAATTCACAATCCTTATATCCACACCTCTAATAGACATAGTTTTTCAATTTGACTCAACCTATTCCAATTCCACTATTTCAACATTAACTTTAGTTGAGATTAGAAATACCTAATTTATTGATGTAAATATAGATTTTCAATCTATTAATGGGATTGAAATTTCACAGGTAGCTCTTGATCAATAAATAATAACATCTACATAGGATTATACAATTATCACAATGTATACCATTGTAACAACATCAACTATTGATTCTTTGGTGATGGTGTTTAAGCAACTAGATGCTACCCCTAGTTGGCTAACACAATCAGTGGGGAAAAAGAGAAAATAAATGATTGATCTTAACATAGTAGACTTTGGACTATCAGAGGTCAAGAATAAATCTAAACCTACCCCACAAACCTTATCCATAATTCTCAATGATGGAAAAGGAGAAAGGTATGTTGAAATTATAGCACCCCCACCAAACAAATCAAATAAAGATCTTGTGGTGGGAGATTATTAGATTTCTAGGATCCACCTTAGACATAGACTAAGAGAAGGGTTAAAACATGATGTACAATTTCAAATCAACTCTCTCTTTGAAAGTATTGATCATGATAAAGCCACCAAGGATTAATTAAAGAGAAAAGTGGATCATCTTACAACAACATTGAATGAGTTCATAAAGCCTAGTGAATCATCATAACAACCATAGTCAGTGTAGTTAGTTAATCAAATTTTGGATGAAGCTTTCATTTATTCAGTTTAAGATATAGATATTATGGGAAGGGATACAAAATAATGGTTTGAGGAACTCATTTATAAGGGAAATAATGTTATTTCTACAATAATGGACCAATATGAAATAATCAGAGAGAGGAAGAATATACTGAAAGAACAAGTTAATAAATATGAAGGAGAAATTTAAACTTTGAAATTATATTATCTAAAATTGATAGTTGTATGTTTAATTGATGTGGATATTATTTTTATCAAGAAGATTTTAAATAATGATGTTGATCATGAGCAGTTACACAAAGCAACTTAATTTCAAATAAGGATACTTACATAATCTACTCACCAATCCAAGGTGGCGTATGATATAGTTATTGACATGTTAAATGAAATTGAAGGAATGATGAATATGATGTCATGTCAACCAATAGATGATTCAAAGAATATATTACAAGTAGAAGAGGTATAGAATAAGTTCAAAAAGGTATTTTTTAAATAATATAAAAAGGATACAATCTTCACCTTAAGTCCTATCCATAGGTTTATCATGTATGAAAATGCACTGGATAAAATAAGGATGAAAATATAGGGAATCAAGAATTTCAAATGAGAATTGTTTGATATTCAATTATATTGTGTAGTCTCTCACCTTTAATCCTTAAAACTAGATGGCGAGTGAATATAACAAGTTTTCAAAGCCTTTGATGCATATGTTAAAAAACTACAGGTCGATAAAAATAAGAAGATTGAAGAAATTCTGGATATTGATTAATCTTTCTATTAAAATATTTTCATAAGTTGTGTTTCATATTTTTAAAATGTTTTAAGTTGTAATTATGAATGAATAAATACATTTTATAACTTTATTTGATAAATAAAAACATATATTTTACACCATATTTTTGACAAAGTAAAAGTTGTGAAAAGCAATTGTAAATTACACTTTATATTTTTCCAATTTATAAATTGCTTAAAAGTGTAAAAGCATGAATTAAAAATTTCAAGTTCCATTTTGATGAAGTGATGGACTTAAAAAAAAATTAAATTCTCACTTGTGTTTTGCAAGTTAGGGTTTTTTAAAAGTCTCTTCCAAGTTATCATTTTGAAATTCAAGTTCTATCCTGGGCACCACCTATTTTGCGTGAGGAGATATTTTTAGTTACATGAAGAAGAAGGGGTGTTGCATGAATATCTTCCATCTCCATCCACACCATTTCAGTCAAGGACCATGCTAGCTCTTACATGTTATTTTCCAAACTATTTTACAACTGAAAGATGCTAGAAATATAATACCTTGCCTCTTTTTACATGGAGTTCTAGATATACATGGTTTCTCTTACTAGGCATTTAAGTTTTGATATCTACATCTCATCTATGAGACATTTTTGTATAAATATGGGTAGACCTCATAACCCAATATATATTTTTGTTGTTGAAGGATATATTTTCTATAATTTGAATGTATTATCTACAAGTTGAAACCTTGAGAATAGAAATAAATTGAGATTTGTCTTTCATGTCTTAGAGATATTTATGTATGTAGAGTTATTTGAGTATTTGTGGCTATTAAAATTGTTATTTTAGTCATAATAAATTATTTTGTGGTATTTTACCCTTATGAAATATTTTTTGATGAAAATTAGTAAACCTTGTCCCTTCTACAAAAATAACAAATATTTCCTTTGATTTCTCATTTGCATGAGTCTATGATTAAGCAAATTTCAGTCAATTTCCAATTTTGTTGTGTTTATCAAGCAAGTATTAAGACCCACTAAAATATTTGGTGAAAACACCATTTTAGTTTCTATAAAGTTTCATTCTTTACCCTTTTCCTCGTTAAAATTTAGTTTAGGAGAAATAACACTAAAAAGAGTGAAATTTATACAAAACTACTATCTTATCAGTTGCATCAAATTTAGTAAAAGGAACTCAGCCTTCTCCAGAGGTTAACCTCAAATTTTCCAAATTTCCACATCTTGGAGGTTTTCCCATTGTATCATTAAGTGTTGCATAGTGAGCCATTCTACATCAAAGAATGAGTGCAAAACCTATGTGATAACATTTAATATAATTTTCATATAGTTTAACCAAAGTTTGTTTTCTTTCCATATATATATTTTGGGAAAAAATAATTTTTATAAGTTTATTAAAAAAATTAAATTTGCTTAAGACACATTTCATTTCTTGAAAAATAGTACAATTAATTTAGTTGATAGAAAACTATAAGTCCAAATCTCTTGAAATTTTTCCACATTGTCTAGATTGAGGTTGTCATCTGCACACAAAATAATGTTTTGTAAACATAGTTATAACACTCCAGATTTAATTTTTTTATATTTTTTAATTAATTTTCTACAAGATGAAAATATTAAATTTTCACAAATGGTAAAGAGTTTTTGTTAAAACTAGCAGTGTAATCCAAATTTAGATTAGATTCAGTTTTCAAAAAGAAAATTAGTCAAAGTAATTATCATATTTTTTATTTAATTACTTTCATGAAAAAATAGGTAAAAATGGTTAGTTTGTAACATTTATTGTTTCCAAATTCTCATAAACTTAATGGTAAAAACTTTAGTTTGTGGATTCATAGGATACTTATGGTTAGTGAGTATCATAATATTGACCATATTGTAATTGGTAAATAGTCTAGACCAGATACACAATGTGATGACTATGCTAATTGTCATCATGAGGAAATATTTATTTAAAACTATATGTAGATGAAAATATATATAGAGGTTAAAAATGATGATAATGCACCAAAATTATGGAAATAACTTAGGAACAAATATCTGGTTTCTGAAGCTAGTGGAATATTGTATTTGAAAAATCTTCTATTTTCCACTAATATGAAAGAAGGTAGTGATATTTTTTAATTAATCTTTATAGTTGAAGGACATTTGTGATCAGTTAAAGGTAATGTAAAAACATGTAGATGAGAAAGACCTCATTTATCTAGTTATATATAATTTACCATCTTATTTTGATTCCTTTATGGATTTATTACACATGAATGAATATACATAGACATTAGAATTTTATTTAATTTTCCAATATTATCATATAGAAGGAATGATGGTATGAATATTCCATTACTTTAACATCCATATCTACAAAGTGATTTTATGGCAAGGATAAAAGGCAAGGGTAAATGGTCAGCAAACAAATATTATTCAAAGCATAATGTAAGTGATTCCAAGAAAACCAAATGGAAGTGTTTTTATTAAAAGTAACTAGGCCATTTTAATAAAATTCATAGATAGATAAAATATGATATGGATAATTAAATAAATAAGTATAGACATGACAATATTGTATAATAATTAGAAGAAGAGGCATCTATTAAATTTGATTTTGTAGCAACACGAGACCAATCATGTGAGTCATGAAGTTGGTACTTCAACTCAAGAGCTTCACGACACTACATGTGTCACTTATATCGTATGTAACCTTCATTAAAGATAATAGTATTAATGAAATTGTTTCTTTAGGTGATGTATGTACATATTAAATTTAATTTTTTGGGTATGTACAAATCATTTTGAACAATGAGTACAAATATATATTTACTAATGTAAACTATGTACTAAATATGAATAAAAACATTTTAACCATCAGTGAAGTTACCAAAAATAAACAATTAGTGGTTGATTTTAAAGGAAACAAATGTAATGTCATTAAATCAATGATAATTTTGTTGTTGTGGGTATAAAGGAAAGGGGTATATATAAACTGGTAGATCCTAGATCTGTAAAATTAAATGTTTTAGCAAAAGTTGATTAGTTTAGTACTTTATGGCATGAGAGATACGGTCAATTTTGAAGGAAACAAATGTAATGTCACTACACTCAATGATAATTTTATTTTTGTGGGTATAAAGGAAAGGGGTCTATATAAATTGGTAGATCCTAGATATATAGAATAATATGTTTTAGCAATAATTGATTAGTTTAGTACTTTATGGCATGAGAGATATGGTCATTTAAGTTACCATAATTTAAAAAATTTGAGTAAAAATAAAATAGTGCATGGACTCCCATCTATTTATTAAAATCATAATGTTTATGAAGGGTGTTAGTTGGGTAAACATGTTAATAAACCCTTTCCTACTCGTAAAGCATGGAGGTAAGAACGTGTGTTAGATTCGGTACATGCAGATCTTTGTGATCATATGAAATCTAACATTATATCTGGTGCCCTTTATTTATTTTTGATATTTAATGATTTCTCTAAAACATGTGGGTGTACTTTATTAATAATAAATCTGAGTGATTTGCTAATTTGTTTACATGGAAAACACTAGTTGAGAATCATACATGTAAAAAGGTCAAGACCTTTAGGTCAAACAATGGTGGAGAATTTTTATCCAAGAAGTTTAATGCATAATAAACAAAAGAAGGAATACATAGGAAATATACCACTCCTTACACTCCATAATAAAATGGAGTATTGGAAAGGAGGAACATGACTATTATGGAGATGGAATGGTGTATCATGCAAAACATGAATGTATCTATTCAATACTAGGTATAAATTTTCAACACTATAGTGTTCATCTTAAACAAGATTCCCCATAAAGTTTTGTAAGTTATTACTCTAAAATAAACATGGTCTAGAAGAAAACTTAATATGATTAATTTCCACATTTTTGGTTGTACAGATTTTTCATTGATCCCTTAAGTGAAAATAATTAGTTTAGATGCAAAAAAATAAAAAGTACATGTTTATTGGCTATAGTAAGAATTCTAAAGCATATAGGTTACTAGATATCTCTTCAAATTAAGTAATTGTAATTTTACATAGAGATGTCAAAATAGATGAGAAAAATCATATTTATCAAAATATGGTAAACATACATATACTAGTAATCTTTAAATTCCTACTGATGAATGTGAATGAAGTTCTAGTACTAAAATGTAATATGAATTAAAAAGGAAAACCCTAGAATAGTCTAGATCCATGAAAGGTTGTAGTGGCACAATAGGTGGTTCCATAATTAAGAACAAATGACCAAAATGGTACTATATCATAAATTAGGTTATTCAACAATATGACCTTCCAGTTTATTTGGAAGGTAAATCTAAAAGATTAAGGAAAAAAGTGATACAAAATATTGAGTAGGTAAATTTTCCCCTCAATACCAATGCTTCACAAATTTTTTAGCCCAATACTTATTAAGATGTTAAATGGAAGTTAGAATGGAAATCTACCATGAAAGTGCAGTTTGGTACACTCATAAAGAATGGTACTTGAGTTTTTCCTAAGCTACCCCATAGTAATAAATCCATTGGTTGTAAATGGATTTATAAGGTAAAATTTAAATAAGATGGTTCTTTATATAAATATAAAGCTTCTCTTGTTTCAAATGGTCATGAAAAAGAAGAGGGAGTAGATTATTAATAAAAATTTACTCCTCCAGCTAAAATGTAACATCCAGAATGGTTATATCCATTTTCACTCAATTTGGTTTTCAAGTACTTTGGATGGATGTGAAATGTACTTTTATAAATGAAAACTTAGAAGAGAAAGTGCATATGGTAAAACCACAAGTATTTAATATTCTTGGTAAAGAACATATATTTTGTTGATTAATAAAGGACTTGTATGGACTTAAGTAGGCTCATCGAGCTTGTTACTAAAAATTAGACAAATATCTTAGAGAGTTTGGTTTTAAAAGATTTGATGCAGAATATAATCTCTATGTTAAATTAATTGGTGATGACATAGTGGTCATTTTTATATATTTTTATGATCTTACCATAATTATAAGTAGAAATGATTTGATTAAATAGGTGAAATATGACATATGTTTTATGTTTTAAATGATTGATCTAGGCATGCTTCAATATTGTCTAGGTGTGGAGTTTTTTTAGTATTATGGGCACTCAATATTTATATCTCAAAAAAAATATGCCAAATATTTGTTAGATAAATTTAGATTGAATGATTTTTATCCATCACCTACACCTATGCAAGTTAGGACAAAAATCTCAATTATCATTTACTCACCACTTGTCAATGAAATAATGTATTGATAATTAGTAAGTAATTTGATTTATCTTACTACTAGACTAGATCTTTTTTGTAGTAAGTTATCTCTCTTGATTCATTGTTAAACCACATGAATAAAATTGACAAGATACAAAGTGTGTTATTAGATATGTCAAAGGTACTCTTAAATTTGGCATTATGTATAACCAATCTATTAAGTTTTACACTAATAGGCTATAATAATATAGATTGGGCAGGATTAGCTGATTGTCTAAATTCTAAAATGAGTTATGTGTTTACTCTTGGTGCATGATCCTTTTCATGGAAAATTAATATTTAGAATATAAAATCATTTTCTTATATTAAAGTATAATATAAAGTAATTATTAGTGTAGATGGAGAGTTTATGTGGATTTAGTTAGTATTGTTAGGTTTTCAATTTGATTCATTAGCATCTACACCTATCTACTATGACAACCATAGTGTACTAAAGATGGTGAAGAACTAAGTATTTCATGTTAAGACAAGGCACACTAAATTTCATCATCACTACATCTGATAGTTAGTTTCTAATGAAGACATATGTCTTTATTATCATCCTATCTATGAACAACCCACTAATATAATGACTAAATCTTTGTGTAAAGAAAAAAATGTAAAATTTTGAGATAAGGTTGGAGTTATTTTTGGTTTAGTAATTTAGGGAGGGTATAAGAATAATTTTTTATATAATTTTAATTAACTTATTATTTTATTTGGTTATATTTCTGTAACCAATTTGGTTTAGTTGTTTCACGAGTAAGTCTATTCTTAATTCCCATTTTGTGTTTGTTTCACCTTGCTCCTTTATCTATGAGCTATTTATGTGCCTATTTATTAAGTTATTTTATTTTGAATAAACATCATGTATTCTTGTTATTTTATTATTGTGTTAATTTTATTCTACATGATAGAATAATTTAATCATTCTATATTAATCTTCATACATCTAATTATCATTATTGTTAGTAGAGATTCTTAAAGATTCATCAAAATATGCTAATTACATGAATAGTTGTGTGAATCAAATTAATAAGTACAAGTGATACAACCAAGATTAGGAGGAATAAATAGAAAAAAATTATTCAATGCAAATCTTAATTATTTATTTTTGTACAATGCAAGCTTTAGAAAAACTTATGGATAGTTGGTTCAAGGAAACCAACTAATGGGTATAAATAACCTGTAAAACTAATTAATAAAATAAAATAAAATAAAAATAGTTTGGATCATAAAATAATCCAAAAAACTCCTCCTTGATCAAAAGGGGTATGGAAAGACTGAAGCAATGAACTGTGAGTCATCCAAGTAGACTCTACTACAACTACAACTAGTACACTGTGCATCCTGCACTAATCAACATCATGATCATCCTCACACTGAAGTAGACCTATATCATGCCCTATAAAACTACATATATCCTCACATATAATCCATCCAAAAAGTGATTGCCCTTGTACTATGTATGACACATCTCAAACTTATGCCCAATAATTACCAACATCTCCCACAAGCCTTTGCTCAACACTAATAATGTTAGTAGCTCAATGTGAACTTGTACTGTAACCATAAACCATTGATCAAAAGCTAATATGCAATATCCTTTCTTCCTATCAAGTGAGAGGTGAGAATCCATGCAAAAAATAAACCAATTAAAACTCACTAAAATGCTCCACATCAAAGATCATATCAACACTAGATCTATGAAAGTAAATTACACAAGCTAAAAAATGTTACTACATCAAATCCCAAACTTGAACCTAGTAGCTCATAGAATATGGGTGTGTTACCATCTAAAAATATATAATCATCAACTACAAATCAAGAAACTTCACAATCATTCCATCCATTAAAATAATATGTAGAAGAATATCTAGAAGATGAACTAGAAGAGTGACTAGAGTGATTGGAATGACTAGCAATGTTTGCTTTTACCTTCTATGGATTTTGAGAGGACCTAATTTTGGAAGGGCACTCTATAAATAGGTGTCTTATGCCACCAAAATTATAGCATGTTTTCTCACATCCACTAGAACTAGAGGAAGAATAACCACATGAATAAGAATGCATGTTCTTGTGATTGTGTCTATGTGAATGTTTATGGTGATGCTCATACTTTTGAGAACTAGAGTGATGTCTATGCTTCAGAGAACTAGAATGATGTATATGTCTATAATGATGCTTATGTCTAGAAGTGTTCTTTGGAGAGTGTTTCTATCTCTGAAAGTGCTTTGTAGAATGTTTTCTATTGTGCTCATATAATGGATTACCTATTTTTGTATAGTAGGCCTCCTTAGTAGGTTTTTTCCTTATTTTTAAATTGTCACTCATGTTGAGTGAGTAACTCATAAATGGAATCAAAAGTATATTTTTTAATATTATCACCAAGCTATAACATTTATAAAAAGTTCCTGAAGTTAGGGTTAAGGCTATTTAAAACAATAGAAATGAGCATTTCATCATCAATTTTCCCACCAATAGTGCCATATTCTTGTTTCAAATTCTTAATTTGTGACACATATTCTAAAACATCATCTATTAGTTTAGTGTTAATCAACGTATAAGAAGATCAATTTTTTTATAGGTAGGTTGTTTATCATATAAGCCTTTTAGATATTTCCATGCTTTCTAAGCTTTAGAATTTATGGCCTCTATGTGAATTATAACTTGTGTAATGCAAGTTGATTTCAATAAATCAAGGGAATGCCTATCACGTCTATGAAATTATGTAATTTTTATGGCATCAATGGGAAATATTGGTTTATTTTCAGCTAATTCCCACAAATAATTAAATATAAATGTGTTTTCCATGTTCATTGACCATTCCTTATAATTTTTAGGAGTTAAATGTCCATTTTCATAAATTAGGCTCACAATTTTAGCCATGGTATGAAATTAAAAAATAAGGAATGCTATTGTGGTTTTGCCTTTACCTTCAAAATAGCTTCTAATTACAAGAGATTCATAGGACTTGTAAAAAAATATTACACCTTATAACTCCTATTACAAAATGATATCAAAATAATAATTTTGACCAAAATGATAATCCACATTATAACTCCTTTTAAAAAACTATCTCAATGGGTTTTGAACCCCATACCTTTTGTTACAAATGACTTAACAAAATCCCCTCTAACTGACTCTTCAAAAATTTGAATAAAAAATAATAAGTTATTTCATATGACCTTGATTTCGGTGGAATAAAATATAAAAAATTACATTCAACATAATTTTTTTGTGTTCATATAAAAAATATCAGTGCATTTGATTTTCCCTATTAATTTTTATCGTCATGTAATTTTGTTCTCTTTTGTTCTATTTTAGTTAATGATCAAAAAATAGAACCATAACTCCCCTCAATTCCATTATGAAATGAATGAATAGCCATACCTGGTTCCAAAACTCTTATCTTTGACACTTTTTCTCACCTATTTTTGACACTAGATACAATGGATTTGGTGGCCAAGGAAGTGATGGTAGTTTTTAGGTGTGAAGATGATTTCAAGACTTTTTCAATCAGATCTAGTTAAAATTTTTAACAAAAAAACTAAAATATAACCAAGACTCAAAGTAGGCATCAATATAGTCTAGAGAGCATGTCATCAGTTTGTGGAAGTAAGCAATTTCTAGTTTTCCTGTAATTTGATGTAAGTGTAAAAAAAATGTTCTCTAAAGATAATAATTATGGAGAAAGGTGATCATACTCTATCCATTTGGTTGCTAGTGAATTGATTTTTTCCTCCTTCTTGAGCCCTTACATCCTTCAATGGTGTCACCAATACACTTGTTTGTTGTAGGCTAAAATTTGCCACTGTGTAGGGTTCTGTATAGGCCTGTGGGTGTGAGACATCTCTGTGAACTAGTGGATATGGTTGTGTGGACCACACTATCATTGAAAATCCTTAGATCATCCCTATATCAATCCTCTATTTCAATTTGTGTGGCTCTAAAACCATTGATACAACCAAGATTAGGAGGAATAAATAGAAAAAATGTATTCAATGTAAATATACATTATTTATTTTTGTATAATGAAATATTTAAAAAAACTTATGGAGAGTTGGTTCAAGGCAACCAACTGATGGGTATAACTAACCCATAAAACTAAACAATAAAATAAAAATAAATAAAATAAAAACAAAATAATTTGGATCATATAATAATCCAACAACAAGAAAACATAGATAGTCAAAGGAATAGAATACATCTAGAATGCAATGTAGATTATAATCTTAAGAAGTTATAGTAATCATGCAGATCAAGATTAACTATGCATGAAGTAGAACATTATTAATAAAACTATAGAAAGAATATAATTACATCTATCTAACTATGTGAATTAATAAATGACCATAGAGAGAAAACCATAGGAAAATTAGTTGAATATCCATTACAAAAATGATCGAAACATAGAGTAATATTTATTGATCAATCCTTCCATTACAATGAATCCACCATAGTCATATACCTAAATAATGATTAAAATATGTCTAACCCCACTAGTATATTCAATAAAAACATATGTAGATTTCAATCTAGTGTTTTTTCTAACTTCCTTAGGCTATTCATGGAAAAAAGATGCTTGAGATGCAATTATAATAACTATGTAACAATAAATTCAACATGATATCTATTTGCCACATACATGTAAACATGCATTTTTGTGCTCATATTTACCCACTAACACTTTCCCAAACTTAATAGGTTGTCTCATCCTAAGACAACATCATACAGTTAGGTAATCTGAGGATTATATTAACTAGACAAAAATAAAGAATAAAGTAATATAACTTTAGGAACTACCTAAGGTGTTTACCATTTTTCACCCTGTGTGCATTACTTAGTTTCCCTTTTAGGTTTTCAACTAAGTAGTGGACTAGCCTACCACCCTTGTATGTTTTTAATAGGCTAACCCCACTTATCCTACTAAAACATCTAGTAAAATAAAAGAACAAAACCTCAAAAATTGAGTTTCATAGTAATTAATTGGTAGGTGGTGACATGGGTGGAGTGGTTGAAGATGAAGCATCATGCAACATAGGGTGAGAGTATTTGAGAAGACTTTAGGATTTAATACTTTTCTATTAAATAAAGGACTAGATTTCACTTGGAGGAATGAATTTTAAAAAAATCACCAAAGGTTCAATCTCACTATCAAAAGTAGCCAAGTCAACCTTATAAGCTTTCTATTCAAGCAAAAAAACTTGAATAAGTCATAACATAGCTCATAGTTGTCCTTGGGAAAGAATCTATGATTATATGTCATCATCCAAAGTGAGATGCAAGGAATATTTGGTAGTGGTGAGATACTAAAAGATATCATGTTCGATAATAGTTAAATTATTAGTATGACACTACACTTGAACTATAGTGAAATTACTTCACATCACTTGGCTATGCAATGTCTAAATGTTAGACATAATTATGTCTCATGTGGTACTATACTCCTATAAAGAAACATCCATATCCTCAAATGTTATGGCCATATTTATCATAGTGGCCTTGCCTTTACTTGCCTCCATAAATTCATTATATATGCCTCCCCAAAAAATGTCAAGTTATTAATTCCAATCAAGAAACCACTAGGCTAGTTGAGTTATTTAGACTGAGGTAACATTCAAAACCTGTCGATATGCTTCAAGAATTTTGAATATGACCTTAGTCTCCAATTTTTGATTTTTCCTCTACCATGATTTGTTGTACCTTTTTAATGTCCTACCAATCCTAGACTAGTTACATAAGGATAATATGCAACTATTGATGGTCTAAAATAACTTGACTACTTATGACCTATATGCACAATATAGAACATGCATTCTTAATAATCACATTGGCATCATAAATGTGTTTCATCAATATGGTGTTATCCATTTGTAACCTTCCCACCTATATTTCCAATGAAGTGGCCTTATGGTCTATTGATTCATAGAATGTAATAGCTCATTTGATCTACTTGGCCAATGATAACTATGACACATATAATGAGGCCTTAGTGGTAGGTGGTGAAAACACCAATGATGTAATGGATGTGGTTACAGGCACCTATCACAATAGTGTGAGTGACAGTGAAAATGTAATATACTAGGAAGAAGGAGCAGGGACATCCCAAAGCCAAATGTTTTAGAGTGGTTGTTCTATAGGATTGTCCTATAACTTCATAGTGTTAGGCTATTATTGTTCCCTTTCCTACATGGTCCCTGATATAGTTTCCTTCATTATTACATCATTGGTTTCCTTCTACACTTCCTTGGCCTTGTCCAACTTTGGCTTCTCATCAGTGTGCTCCATCTATGATTTCTATGGTTGTTACTTTTTGACATGTGTTTTGTTCTTGGTATCCTCGATTGAAATTTTATTTTTTTCTCCTCATCATTGACTAACTTCACCTTCTCTATTTAATCAATGGAGGTCTTTTACACTACTACGTCTTTTACATATTTCATACTCTACACCTTATCTTTTTTAGCTTACTTCTATGGATTGACCTCCTTGATTCTCGATATCACCTCCAGTGTCTCAATGGTCAGAGTTATATCCTTAATCTCTTTATTTACCTATGCATCCCTTTCCTTGGGTTTCTAAAGTTACTCTATGTTCTCATCCTATTTTAGATCCTCAACTTCATTGGTTGGGTTTTGGGTTATGGCTTATTATTATTATGGTTCAACTTCTACCTTATTTAAATCCTCATCCATTTTACTTTTTTATTCTAAGCACACTCCATGTGTTTCATCCCTCTATTCATGTTTAAAGGTGGCATATTACTCCTCTATATTTTTTATGGGATCATCTTCAAATGAATAAATAGTTATACATTGTATTATTTCCCTGGAGATAATGTTTTTCATCTTAATGCCAATAACCAACTTACATTTGATTGGATGTAAATTTTATACTTATGGTTATTATGCCTCTTTTATTGTAGGTTGTGGTGACTCAACTTACATCAATTTCCCCTTTATGGATATAAAGCTTATAGCCTACACACTGATGGTTAAGGATATCAAAATATCCCTTCATGTTCTACACTAATATAAAAGATCCTTTGGAGGGATCTCAAAGAGAGGTGAAAATTGATCTATTGGTGTCAAAGTATCTAGTGCTTGTGATTCAAATAATTATACTATGAACTTATTACACTCATATTCTTGGTCAATAGTGTTGACTATAATAGAAGGTAGATAGTTAGGGATGTCCTCCCATGGTTCATTTGGTTCCCATTTTTTCACTTACACTATGTACATTACTTTCCAAAATAAAAAATAATTTTCCTCTTATTTATAATACTAATCACTGGCCATGTTATCCATCATTACTTGATAGACCTCATGTTCATCAGTCACTATTAGTTGTAAGTCACAAAGAGCTATTATTATTGTCTCTTAGGGATCATCCAGCCATGTATAAGTGTTGCATGTTTTAATCTTTGGTGGAGGAAGGGATTGGATTTTAGTAGGTGATTTTATCTTTTCCTTTTGTTTATGTGATGTGTTGAATTTAGATTTATTCACTACTAATATTAAAACACCTAGAGGTATTATTTATAGGGGTGTTGTATGACATGTACCTAATGCTTAATATCTACTAACCTCATTTTGGGCCATTTGCATATCAATGAAAAATGGAAGAATTGGACCTATCATAGTGGGTAATGCACGTATACACATCACTATGCCTTTGTAGAACTTGGTCTCTATGGCATGTTGACCTAAATATTATATGACATTAGGAGGAACTCAGGGATTGGATGTAATAAGATGAATTGACTCTTCCCACCATGCTCATAACTTCACTTGGTGTGAAAATTATGTGATCTATAGTGTCTAAATAAAATTCCTAATAAATTTTAGGAAAGCAGTCAAAATCTAAATTTACGTTTATTTTAGGTGACTTTCATTATGTAAATACCAACATGAGAATTAATAATTAGTATTGGAAATTTTGGTTTACCAAAGTCAAGACTTTGTTGGTCAATTCAAAGACTAATAATTTAGGATAGTTTAATTCTTCATTGAGTTGAATGGTGTGGTGGGTAAATTTAATTACCCTCTTGGTAATTTGCTTGGCATTCTTTGTCATTTTCTAGTAGCACTGTGTGATGCATTCTATGAACACTCAGACTTTTTCATCTTTAATATTGATAAGAGGGATTCCCCATGATCCCCTAGCATAAGATTTTTAAACTTCTAAAAGAATTAGGAGTGTTTTAGATTTTTAAGCTTCAACTGATTTACCTTGAGCTAGAAAACCCATGGCCTATGAAATCACAACCTCATTGACATAAATGGTAACATCATAGGATAGATATATCTTACCCTCATTATATCATCCTAGTAATAATTACATGATTTCATTGAGTTTAATGAAATTTGGTATCTAGATTATGCATTAAACATCTATGGCATGAAAGTGATGTGGTTGTGCCAAAATAATGGGTTGTGTGCCTTGGACTACCTTTAGAATGAAAAACTTTTGCTTTGTGACTTTGGTAAATTTTGAAGCATCTAGCTCTAAAAACTTCATTTATCATAGGACCAACTCAATTCCAAATATTCATTTTAATAATTGTTAATAATTATGATCATTTAGTAAAGATCAAAAGCAACCATAATACCCTCTCAAAGTCTATCACAATACACAATGTAGAAAATTGTTTCTCTTTACTCAAGGTGATGGAAATTTTATAGATATGGTAAAAGCTCAATATTCACTAAGTTTAAGATTCCCAAATTATATATCCCACCTAAATTTTATATATTACCAAACACTCTTCTTCCTACCTTCTCTTTAAATTTTCCTAATTACCATTTTATCTTGCCCACACATGCATCAAATAGAAATAATCTTGTCTATTTGATGTGTCAAATTTGTTGAGATGGATTAAATTTTGATGGAAAATGAAATACAATAAATATCCCATAAACCTATTTTTCACATGCCATACTTGATCATTCCATTTTTGATGTTGACCTTCGATCTATTTTGGGATATTTATCAATCTTGTTTCCCACTTATTCATTAATGACCACATTTAACTATTAGTTTTTGTATTTTCCTGAGATCTTACTACCATATGATTCTTAGAATTAATTAAAGTTTTACACTATAATTTGAAACTCATTATATCATTGGTCAATACACTCTTCATTAATATCACCTTTGATAATGTTTCTCCTCATTCCATACCCTTATGATTCTAAGAAATTATAGTATAACCTATGCACTCAGAAAAATAAATTACTAAACTCCACTAAACATAACATAAAATAAATCAAAAATTCCATGGTGTGACTTAGCACCTTCTCATACTTTCAAATATGAATTATTGGTGGTAGGGTTTGTGCCTACTGCCATTTACCTATCCAAGTAAAATTCTGCCCTATAAATCTCTTAAAACTACCATTCTTGGCTATGCTAAGTCATGGATAATGTATGGACCTTTCCATATGATGTTGATCTTGTTTGATAAAGTTCTAAACTAAATATCATAAATTAATATTGATTGATCTAATTGAAAATATTTGGTGCACAAGTTCTTGTCATGTCAAGATTTTTAGTTACATTTACGCATCTATTGTGCCCAAAATACTTTGCATAGATATTCATCCATGAAATGTATCTCTAGTAACTTGTTTGTCAATTATTATTGATCACCCACATGCAAAATTATTATAATTTGCAAGTTCAAACCCACATACTTAATGGGCATGAAAACTTCCAACTCATAGATGAGATAAAATGGAGTGAACCATGTTGTATGCTTATAATGTGTGTGATATTCACATAGAACTATAGAAAGTATATCCTCCTAGTCATCCCTTTAAAAATAATATATTTTATTAAGCATATTATCTAGTACCTTATTCATAGCTTTAATGTTTTACTTTTATGTTTCAAAATCAAAAATTCATTTGTGATAATATTTATAGTCTTGTTCAAGAAATGTGTTCGTATATCATTTTACTAGTTTGATAGGATATCCAAACCTAGTAATGGTATTTTCATATAGGAACTTTATTTCATCCTTAGTAATGTAACTAGGCATCATGGTAGCTTACACTCACTTTTTAAATTAGTTCATCATAGTAATACTATATCAGGTATAGCTGAATTTATTGTGTGGACTAATAGGCCTAATGAAATCAATTCCCCATTGTCCAAAAGGCTATTATGTTAGCATTAGTTGCAGATATATTTCATCTCTTTGGTTCAATTTTTAGATCCTCTAACATATATCACACTATCAAATAACTCTATAGGCATCTTGAAATAGATAGTGCCACCAAAGGCTACTTTATAAGATCTTCCTCATAGTTGCATCTCCTATGAAGTGACCCCCTATGATCCCTTGATGGTCCTCTTCATGTAATTATGGCCTTTCATGATCTAGTGTAACTCTACATAATACTTCATCCTTGCCCAGATGATAAATAAATCCATTGATAATACTATATGGAAAGGGTCTAATAATTAGTTTCTTCTTATACTTTACCATTTAATGTTTTAGAAAGATCCCTTGTTTAAGAAATTTTATGATATCTTGTAATATAATTGGGGTCATAGAAACACAAAATAGATGTGCATCTAGAGACTTATATGGAATCTCCTCTAGTTCCTCACCATTTTTTAGACTACTCAAATGATCTAAACCCACATTCTCTTATCTTGGCTTAACATTTATCCAAATTTAAATTCTTGGAAGAGCATAAACTAACATGAAATGCATCCTCCTAGCATGGGCGTATTACCCAAGTATCGTATCTCTTGATGATTGGTGAATAGCTCAAAATATGTAGCCAAAAGGTAGTGATATAACTTCTAAATTTCAAATGCCATATCTAAGGCCTCCCACTCAATTGTGTAATTTTTCTCCAAAGAAAATAATTTCTTGATTTCTAAATGGATAGGGTGATCCAATCCACCCTCTATTTATTGCATTAATACCATTCAAAATATGATTTTTTAGGCATCTACATGTACATGAAATGGTTTACTCTAATCTAGGAAAACCAAGACTAGCACCATCACTAGTCTCTTATTAAATTCATTAAATTCTACTTATCATTCCTCTATCCATACAAATTATGTTACTTTTCATATTAATTTATCCAAAGGGTCAAATATGGATACATACCCATTAATGAACTTTTGGTAGTATCCAATATGTCTTATAAAATATTTCATCTCTTTTGAACTTGTAGGTTGAGTAATTACCACAATTATTGTGATCTTGTCTTGATATACCAAGATATCCTTACTATATAATACATGTCCTAGTAGAACTCCAAATGGTGTAAAAAATAAATATTTATTCAAATTGAGCATAATTCACAACTCCCTATATCTCTCTAACATAATTATAAGTTTAGACAGATGATTTTAGAGTAAATAAAACACTACCCAATGGTCTAATTAGACTTTCAAAAATTCATGGATAAATTCCTTAAATTCAATGACTATAACTCTAAATAAAATTATAAGTGCATTATTCAAACCTAATGGCATTACCTTATATGCAAAGGATCACCATTTAGTTGAAAAAGTGGTCTTATATTATTTTATTCTTTGATTAGTATATGTTGATATCCATTGAATCCATCTATAAAGGAATAAAATTCATGCCCTGTGAATACTTTTAAAGCTTCATTTGTGAATGGAATAGAAAATGGATCATTGACATAAGCCTCATTCAAGATGAGATAATCTCCAAAAATTTGTATCTCATCAGTATTTTTTGGTTTCACCACCATGGGGATAACCCAATTAGATTTCTCTATAGGGTAGATAATACTAAGTTCTTACATGCAGTCCAACTCAACTTTTAGTTAAAGCTTCATATTCAGATTTAATCGATAGGGTATTTTATTTATTGGTTGTACGCACTCCTTCAACTCAATGTTCATTTATCCTAAGGATAAATTCACACACTTAACCTCTATGAATTTTTAGGTAATACATATTGGTAATCCCTTAAGATATTCATAAAGTTTCATATGTCTTCCTAACACCAATAATCTCTAATATGTGTTAAATTGGGAAAGTCATCTATTCCAATGTTCCCCACATGTACCTTCAATGGCTCTCTATATATGTCACATTATCCCTCAAGAATTGATTCACATAGTGTCTATTGGGCTTATCACTCTAGTAAATTCATATATTGTAACTCTTCTTCTTTTGTCTATTTTATAACTAGATCCTAAAGTGGCTCAACATCTCATTCAAGCTCAAATAGATTAGATAAATCCATGTCATCTTCTCCATCTAAATTAGACATCCAATCATCTTGATCGTGTATCCTATGCTAAGTTTGAATGATGATGTTTTCCTTCCCCTTTTAAACTATGTGGGTCTATAAGGCATGCTTAAATTTGTAGGTTGCATTTTATTGTGAAGATGACTTATCCATATTATTTAAGTCCCTATCTCTCCCATGACATATAAAAGTATTTAAAGTATATAACTATTTGTACATTAAGGAGTTTTCATCTTCAAAAATGAATGTTTTAATGAAGCAAATTTGGACCTATGACTAATGATTCATCTCTCACCTACACTCTTGATGTATGTGTATGCAATCATAAATACATCGTGTTTATAAATAAATCATATCTTAGAGAAGATAGAGTATACCCACATTTTTTATTGGGGATACACTTGTCAAGAAGGAGAATGACCAATATGGGGATCCACTAGACCTGATTAGGGGATCAATTGTCACAACATATCATGCTAAGAAGGGTTCCAAAGCCTACAGTCTAACACAATCACACAACAACCCTAATGGATTCCTAAGGTTTAAACTAGTAACTTTTTATAATAACAATAAATTAAATCTATCTACTGCATACCAAAGCTTATAGCATAAAGTAGGGGTTAGAAATAATAAAATAAATATGTATAGGGAACCTCAATTAAAGTATGTATGACTAACACCCTAATACATGAAATATGAAAGATAGTATTATTCAAACCAATACTTGTGTTAATTCTATCTACTAAAAGAGAGGAGAACAAGTTAGAATATACTTACCTAAATTTGAACCCATCAAGACTCAATCTCTCCCTTGGCCAAAGGGGCCTTATAAGAGGATATTGTGGTTTTTAAGGATAACTAAGAAAGGCCAAAACATCCAAGACTTATCCACAAGACTAGATTATCCAAATAAGAAACCTATTCTAAGTCTTCTCAAGTAGAATGGTGAAAGAGTAGACTATGAAGAAGTACAAGTGAATAATAACTCTTGATTGCACATATGAATAATGACTAAAATGATCTCATATATATAAGTGGATCTTGCCCTAAATCCTTTTGGGAATGTCAATTGTATAGGGTTGACCTAATTAACCCAGTGTGTTTTTAGAGACAATTCACTATGTTTGAGATAGGTAACCAAAAGGCTAAAAATCTAAGAAAGTGAAAAATACCCCTAAACTATACTAGGTTGACCTAGTTGACCTAGTATTGTTGACTGACCAAAAGGAGTTTAAGATAAGAAAAAGGGGGATGGAAAGAGGAAAAGACTAGAGGAATATTTAAGGGAGGATATATAGCATAGGGAATGGTTTTAGGCACTGGTTGGATTGTTAATAATGCGTTAATAAAGGACAATAATCCTGTGAAGAACCAAAGCTCTACTCACCCCTTTCTTGATGCACCCCTTAGGGTGTGCACTCAAAGAGATTGAGTCTCGATGGGTTCCTACAAGATGTAAAGCACTAGTATTTATTAATGTTTTAAAATATTATGTGTATACATATTCCCCACTCAAATCTTATCACATGTCACTAAGGTAAAATAGGGGATGGGATTTGAGAAAGAACATATAGACACATAATTTTGATGTTAAAAAATAGTTACAATATTTTAAATAAAAAATAACTAAAAGTAAATGACTGAAAGGGAAAATAAAAAAATTAAATAACTAAAAAGTAAAGGTAATGTGTACCTTGACTTATATTTATCATGGGATGGTTGTATACTATGTTGTTATTTTTTATTTTGTATGGCACAAAGACTACTTTCAACAAACCTAAGAATACAAAACTAAAGAGAAAAAACAAACAAATGCAAGAAAATCCAAGATAGCTAGTGATATGAGGATGGCACGTACTTGGGAAATTTGGCAAGTTGGGGGTGACAAGTGCTATGTTAGACCAAATGACCAAGTAAAAAACAAGAGTAAATTGGGCAACAAAAAATACAAGACTACTAAACACTAAAAAACTCAAACACACTATCCTTAATTAAGAAAGGCAAAATCACCAAGTCAAACCAAGGATACATGTCAAATAAGATGGTAGTAAAAATAAGAAAGATGATAAAAGACTAAAAAAATTGGTAAAACAACATTGATGAGTGACTAGTACCAATCCACATCTCACTCAACAATGGAAAAAGGTGCATAAAAAGGGAAAACAACATTTTCAAGTGAAAGTAACAAGACAACAACACTCAATAATGGAAAAAGGGTACAAACTCAAGTGTTTGTAATAGCAAGATAGTCAAATGATTATAAATGGTAAAAGGAAAGTAAAGTAAGTGTATAAATGTAAAAAATAAATAAAAATCCATAGTTTCTCAAGGATTTTTTTCACTCTAAGGATAGATAAAATTGAAACAAAGTAGTGCTAGCATGTTTTTAAGAGATGAAGAAGGAATTGAAAGAAGATGGAAAATAGATTTGAAATCACAATTTTTATATCAAAGGGGGAAAATGAAATGGGTGGAGGGGAGAATGAATAAAAAACCAACTCTTTATGAAATCCAAGACAGTCAAATTAGGTTTGTCAAAACAAGACAAATTTTAACCTTAAGGACTCTAGAGAACCTCTCTTAGTGACACAAGTATTAGGTCACTAAATGGAGTATATAGATCATCCCATGAAGGCTATATGCATGAAAATTAAAATGGACCTACCTCCCCATGACATGTTCCCCATTATTTAAGACCTCTTATAGATTCATCAGTCTAATACAAAGATTGGGTACTTATGTGAGAAATTAGGTACCACCATAGAGTTTTTTGAAATCCCCTATTCCAATATACTAATTTACCACACCCCAAAAGACCTTAGATCTATGTGAGGCCAACTATGAAGTTTTATATTTGATTAGAGATAGGATATGTGCTTGTAATCACATCTTTTGGTGTGAATTTGACTTTTGAGATTTGTATGTTGCCTTTTAGATAGTGTTGCCTTTTGTTTCAAATGATTTGTCTTTTAACATTCTTCATGGATTTTTTTATTCCTCCTCCATATGGATTTGTAAAACCAAACATGGGTGCTAGAGATGATTTTAATTTGAATACTTGGGATAAGGTTTCTAAAAGAGAGAACTTTATAGAGAGCATGGGGCCTAAGGGTCTCATAAATCTAGGTGAAATAAAAGTGCTATCTTGACTTCGACCTTGTTTTATCCAATGTGGAGATGAAAAGAAGGGAAAATCAAGAGGAATGACACACAAAACAATATGAAAAGAGTGAAAATAGGGATACAATGATATTAAAGTGTGATTCTTTATCATAAGAATGAGGGAAATGGAGTAAAACATGCTAACATAGATTTTTGTGTAGATTTCATCTAGAAAAAGAAGCAAAAACTAAAGTTGAGAAAAAATATGAAGAACATGAAAATATGATAATTTTATGAGGAGGGTTGGGTCTTATCCATGGTCTTACATTGTAACTTCATAAATGAGAAACCCATGTGAGTGCCAACAAGTGAGTGAAAGATAAAGTGATGTAAGCAAAAATATGGTATTTTTGTGAGGGATGTTAGTTCATATATGTGGTCTTATAAAGAAAACTATAAAATAAAAACCCAAGGGATGCCAAAACAACATTGGCAAGAAAAAAAGTGTATGTGAAAAATAGATTAAAAAATGGTGGTTTTGTGAGGAATGTCAGGTCCTATCTACAGTCTTATAAAACAACTCACAAAATAAAAACCCAAGGGGTAAAAAAAATAAGATTAAAAATGTAATAAGATAAAGAAGACTATGGTACATCAAGAAACCAAAAGACTAAAAGGGAGGACAAAAGGTTTTTTAAAGGAAGGAACTTTTTGTGGAGGGAGAGACCCATGCTTAAGTAACCTACAAAAATGTGTTAGATAAATGTAGATATAAGGCATGAAAAGAAGGAAATGTTTAGGCAAAGTAATTTTTGAGGAATTGTGCATTGGTGGGCTCTTTAAAAATATGGCCTTCATTGGTTCAAAGATGATATGTGCTTGGACCAAGAATGTCTTTAACTAAATATGAGCCCCACCATTTTTGGGCATATTTACCTTATTTATCATGGATGTAATATAATTTAAATATAATATCACCAACATTAAAAGTGTGGAATTTAACATGTTTGTTATGTTATCTGATGATCCAAGCCTTATATTAGTAGTTATGTTGTAACATAGAAAGTTGGTGTTCATCAAGAAGATTAATGGTATGAAGGTAAACTTCACACAATTATTTATTGGGATAAATTACATGAAGAGATATAAAAAGAGAGGGAAGCTCAACTTATAAAGGAAGAACCAACTTGGAACCATAAAGTAGAGGAAACAAAATTGCCCTAGTGGTAGTACGTATGTTAGTCTGATAAGCCCAAAGTGTAGGGTAAAGATGAATATGCCAATCCATGTGGGTTTCATGGATTATCTTTTGGAAAGTTTTTTTGAAAATTTTATTAGTGGCCTCAACTTGAACATTGTATTGTGGATGATAAGGCATAAAAAAATTGTTATTGATCTTGAATTTTTTTCAAAGCTATTTAACATGTTTATTTTTGAAATTACCACCATTTTTGAAAATGATGGTATGGGGAATGTCGAAGAATAAAATAATTTGGTTAATAATAAATTTGGAAATTATAGGACTAGTAACATTAAAGAGGGGCTTGGCTTCTACCCACTTGCTAAAATATTTACTAGCGGTGATGATAAAGACATGATCATCTTGGGAGTGAGGAATTTTACTAATGAGATCAAATCCACATTTAGAAAATGGATAAAGAGAGTTGATAATTTAAAGTTAGACAAGTGGTGAATGGATTATATCATCATAAATATAACAAGGATTACACTTTTTATCATATTTAATTAAATCCTTTTCAATAATAGGCCAAAAGTAACCCATACGTAGGAATTTACATGTTGTAGCATGTCCACTATAATGACCATTACAAATTCCCCCATGTTCTTGTTCAAGAAGAGGAAGGACCTCATCTTGCATAACATAATGGAGAAAATTACCTTCAACATTATGATAGTAAAGGATGTTGTGTCAAAATACATACGTGAAAGCTTGTTTGTGAATACATGTCTTTTCATGAGAATCTAAATTAAGAGGATAAGTTTGATGTTCTAAGAATTGAATGATATCTTTCTACCATGGGATTTGCCTAATGATAATAGCCTCAATATGATAGATAAGCAAATATAGTGATTGAATTGAAGATGAGGATTTTATTATTGTATAAGAAAAGAAGGATCAGAAAGAAGTTGATGTGGATGAAATAGAGAATGTGAAGAGGCAAGAGAATCATCAATGTAATTTTTATCTCTAAGAATAGGATCAATAGTAAAAGAGATAAAATCCTTAGCAAGAGTGGTTACAATTTGATGATACGTGATAAGGTTCTCACTTTTACATTGATAATCATCACTAATTTGATGGCAAATAAGCTGAGAATCACCTAAATCATGAATTTATTTAATGTCTAAGTCAAGAATAGCTCTCATGCCTAAGATTAGAGATTTTTTTTCAGTCATATTGTTATTTACATCAAAGGTGAAGTGGAATGCTAAAGGAATGATTTTACTGAGAGGACTTGGGAGAATGCAACCTGGCCTAGCTATTTGAAGGCATTTAGCACCATCAAACTGAAGGGTCCAAGTATCCTCATGCAAGTCAACATTGATATCAAGAATCTATTTGATAACTACTTTTGGTTTAGTAGTACTAGAGGGAGTGGAAGATTCATCAAATTGATTGACTTCAAGATTGGTAGTAAAGCTATTAAAATAATATTTAAGAGAAATAACTAGATTGAGACCTTAAATGTAAATTATATTATCATTTGGAAGGTTATCTTGAAGATAATAAGTGGATGGAATGGGAGTTGTGACATGTTGGTCAGTTATGGCTTGCCCTTTAACATCTTTTTTAGTGATTATGCGAAGATCAAACTCCATAATTAAGACCACACATTTAACAATTCTATCTCCAAGAAGAAAGACTTTAGAGAAGAAATGATGAAGGGGGTCAAAATGAATGATGACATAGTAGTCAGGTAAAGCATATAGTGATGAATATTTTCAATTAAAAATAAATGGCAAGGCAATCATGCTCAATTTTGGTATAATGTGTTTCATAGTCAATGAGGCCTCAACTAATGTAGTAGATAGCATACTCTCCTCCCATATAATCTTGTTGGGAAAACATTACCCCAAATAAAATAGGTGTGTAAGAAGTATATAGAATCAAATTTTTATCATTGGAAGGAGGATGAAGTGTAGGTAACAAAGATTCTTTCATGTTATCAAAGTATTTTTGATATGGATCCATCCATTCTAAACTAGTATCTTTCTTGAGAAGGGAATTGATGGAGTGAATTTGATATGCCATTTTGGGGATGAATCATCTAATTTCCCCAACCTTTCCTAAATAAGTATGAATGTCAAGAATAGAATGAGGAATGGGAATGTTAATGATGTCACTAATTTTGGTAGGATCAATGTCAATGCTATGGAGAGAGACTAAGAATTCTAAGAATTTTCTAGATGTGATTCCAAAGACAAATTTGTAAGGATTAAATATAACTTTATATTTAAGAATATGGTCAAAGATGATAACAATATTGGAAGATGATTTTTATAATGTTTGGATTTATAAATAAGATCATCCACATAGGTTTCAACAATTTTTTGAATGAGATCATGAAAGATATGAGTCATTGCTTATTGGTAAGTGGATCTGGAATTTTTTACGCTGAATAAAATTTTGAAATAGAAATAGGTTCCCCATTTTGTGGTGAAATTAGTCTTATGTTGGTTTTTTGGAGTGATATGAATCTGATTGTATCCTGAGAAACCATCCATAAGAGACAACATTTTGTAACTAGCCATGGTAAATAATGGCATCTATTGAAGGTAAGGGGAAGTTGTCCTTGGGACAAGAAAGATTATGAATGTAAAAATCAATACAAATGTGAATGACCATAGTGACTTTCTTTTGAATGGGACAAATGTTAGAAACCCATTTAGAATAATCCACTAGTTTGATAACTTTAGCATTAAGTAGTTTGATGATTTCCATATGACATAAAGTGGAAACTTTAGGTGTAAATTTTATTTGATTTTGATGCATAGTCTTGACATCAGGATAAGTAATTATATTATGTACCACAATGCTAGGGTCAATGTCAAGTATGTCCTCATAGGACCAAGCAAAAACTTCATGATATTTGTCAATGAATAAGCTAAAATTATCATGTTTAGTAGGTGAAAGATCTCAAGAAACTATAATAGGTTGAGGACAATATGGTGTACCATATTTGATGCAAGTGGTTTCTTTGATAAGCATGGCATTATCATATTGAAATTGGTATGGTGCATCGAATAAGGTAGAAATTGGATTTGATTTAGGATCACTGCTAGCAATAAAGTTATTGAAGCAAAGAGTTTAAGTCTTAAAATTTCTAAGTTTATGATGTTATCGAGGAAGTTGAGGTTCTCGAGCATAAAGTAAGTCAAGGATAACTTCATCATTAGGCAAGGTAGGAAGAAGACCATAATACTTGACATCTACTTCAAGATCAAGAATTTGATTGCCATGGCGATCAAACTCAGAATGTATCTGATGAACATTGGTGACCTTGGCATCAAGTGTAATTTTGGGAGTAGAAGAAGTAGATGGAGTACAAGATATTGGTGCATTAGTGGATTTGATGATGGGATAAGGATTATATATAGTGATGGGATCCAAAGGTGGAAAAGGAAATGTAGGAACATCCAAAGATTTAGAAGGCATAATTTTCTCTACCACCCAAGGAGTATCAATGAGAAGAGGGTTGGTAGGAGGCACATTATCCTCAATATCTAAGGTATAATCCATAGAAATGGTATGAACATCTTGATAAAAAGGATTAATTTTGGCTAAAGTTTTCTAATAATGTTGCACATCTAATTTTATAAATTGAGCTTGGGACATGTTATAGTTATCATCATATGTTGGAGAAATTATACATGCTTGAGAATTAGGGGGAGTTTTAGAGGATGAAATCCTAATATTATTGAATGTATTAATAGACATGATGAGAGGATATTGAAATAATTTAGCCACTCTAAAATCATTGTAAGTGAAGGCATCTTCTAGTAAAGAAGGCTCCTGAGCATTGCATAGAGGGAAAAATTTGGTAATCTCATCCATGAGAGGAATAATGTGGTCTCTTGGTAAGACAGAAGGAGGAATCCATTGAAAAATGTATGGATGTAACTTGGTGGTATTGTATGTTTCAAATCATTAGGCTAACATCATCAGAATTCATGAGAGTAACTTTTAAATTAGGATTCATGTTGATGAACTTGGGTAAATGAGCACTTTTAATCTTAGCAATTATAGGATTATGATATTGAGGTTTAGGATTAGGAATTTGGATGCTCCATGGATTGGGGTAAGCTTCATGCTTATATCAATTTTCATTATGTAAGAATTTAGTACATTGACTACCAAAAGAATCAATGGCCCTCATTCGATGAGTCCATGGATGACCAAGGACTATGTTGTAAGATAAAGAAATATCAAGGACCATAAGCTTAGTATGAACTATTTTAGGTCCAATAGTTAATGGAATCCAAATATAACCAAGTGGATTATTATTAGTCTTATCAAAACTATGACAAGTACGATGAGTTTTCTTGAGATGATCCTTGTTATAACCAAGTTGTTGTATAAGCCATAAGGATGTGACATTAATACTAGACTCTTAATCAACTAGAACTTTTTGAATAAGAGTGGTATTAATGGATACTTTGATAGATAGTGGTGGATCATTGGCATGAAAAAGAATTTTATCATTGATCATGTCCTCTTTAAAAAATTCAATGGAAGGTTTGGAAGAGGGACACATAGTTTTAATGGTATTGACATTAGTAGGTTGAGAATCAATAGAATGTGGTTATTAATCTATGGAGTATGGATCTTCAATATCTTTAAGTTATTTTATAAGGAATTTATGATTATAAGGTTAAGTTTGAACCAACTCCATAAGAGGAATATTACAAGGCATAGAGTTGAGTTCTTCAAGAAAATTCCAATGAGATTTAGAAGAACTAGCATGAGGTTTAGAAGGTAAATTGATTTTGGAAGGTATATATGTGGTTAGAGAATCAAAATGAGGGAGTTGTTATTTAAGTGCTTTTGAATTAACATTAGTGGTGGTAGTATTTTTAATTTATTCTTCTAAATATGGAGTTTTAGGCTTGATAATGGGATCTTTTTGAGCTGGCTTACAATGATAATTGACCTTGGTAGTATTGACATATTGAGAGTTTTTAAATTATTGGTCATAATCAAAATCAATGGCATAAACATCCTTGACATTTTCTTGATTATTTGAAGAATTTTTTTGGTTATTAGAGGTAGAAACTTTAAATTTTTGTCATTTTTGGGAAGCAGTAGTGTATTCTTAATTACGAATATTGATCATAGCTTCATGATTGAATGAATCACCAAACATATAGTAAATAATGAATTTATTGATCTCTCTACAAGATTTATGAGAATTATCAATGTTATCATGAAATTAGTAAAATAGATTGGGATCATACCACTTAGGAGGACAATTGGGATAGATTAAAGGTTTTGAGGGAAGTAAAAATTGTTTCATTTGTTGAACTAAAAGAGATATGAGAAGGTAAATGAGGATCAATTTTGGTAAATCCTTATTTGGTTTTCATAGAATTACTGGTGATAGCATTATATGTTTATAACTATCCTTTAAGGAATTTATGATTAGGTTTAAATTGATTCATAATAAAATCTTGATGTTTAGCTTGATCAAGAGTTTATTAAGTGTTTGAGGAGAAAAGGTTTGAACCTTATATTAGAGAGTACGAGTCAAAGAGATGATAAAGAGTTTGAATAAGATATCATTAGTCATTTTATGGTTAGATAGATAAATATTTTCATATTTTGATAAACTCATGAGTCGATTCAGTGGGAGATTGCTTAGCATTGATGAAGTGGCTAAGACAATTTTTGAGAAGATCATTGTGTTGAAACTCTTTAACCAAAGGATTAACCAAATATTCATGTTTCCAAATAGAATGTTGGGGTAGTTTATTATACCATTCTAATACATCAATTGTAAAAGTTTTGACTAAGAATTTAGTAGTGGTGAAGGTATTAGTTTGGATCCACTCTTTGAAAAGGTTTCCAAAGGCTTTAATAAATGAAGCAGGGTCTTTAGTCCCATCATATTTTATAGTTGGAGATATGTTACCAATATCAATGGAAATAATGGAGGGAGATAAAGGCTCATTTTAAATGTTTTAAAGCATCTTGTTAATCATTATGGGTTGAGGAATAATATTACCTTTGGCATTCCTAAAAGGTGGAGGAATATAATTAGGATTAACTTGAGGATTAATAGATAGAGGTTGATTAGCCACATTGATTAAGTGTTATTGAAGTTGCATCATTTAGTTATTATTATAATTTTGCATAATGTTCATTTGTTGGATAAATTAGGCTAATATTTGGGTTATATCAGGAGGTGGGTTGGTGTTTGTAAGAGGACTCCCCAAATTGGTATTAGGGGGAGGATTATTAGAAGATGGATTATTAGTGAGATTGTTAACTAAACTAGTATCAATCACTACCAAATTAGTTTGAAGATTTTGAGAAGTTTATTAGTAAGTAAGGAAAGGATTAGGTCCATCAACTTCATCATGAGGTGTTATTTGGATCATATTATAGTTCATAGATGAAGGAGGAGAAGAGGTGCCCTAAGAGTGATGGTGCTCTTGGGAAGAAAAGAGAGGATAAATGAACATATCATATAGTATCTAAATGGATTTAAACTATCTAAGAATATTATGATTGGAGACTTCATTGTAACTATAGAGAGATGAAAAAATGTAGAATTGGAAAGATAAAGAACTAAATTGATGAATAAGGAAAGTAGAAGATAGTACAGGGTCAATTGGGTTGACTAAGCATTGAAAATAGGACCTATAAATTGTATAGGGTTAATTGGGTAGATCCAATATAGTGAATAGAGGTAGGAAAAAGAGGCAAAAGAGATAAAATTTATACAAGGTTGACTGGGTCAATCTAGTATAGTGAATAGGGGATAAAAAAGGTACATGTGTAGACACCATAATTACATCACACACACATGTTTAACTCCCTGTATCGGAACCCCTTTTAGCTCATTTTTTAATAAAAACAATTATCCTCCCTAACCCATGCTTTTACCCCTCACACATTGAATTAATTTAAAATACTTAATTAATTTAATTAAAAACCCATTTTTTCCACCTTACTTGGCCACCTCACCCTATGACTAATTCTCACTTGATGAATCACCTCAAGACCTGGTCCCCTCATCTTAACTACCTAAGACTTATTCTCACTTCAAAACTAAATTTCTAATGAACTACCTCCTTCTTAACCTCTTATTTTTACCATTTTGTAATGGGTGGCACACTTGGTAAAAAGAGACAAAAAATAGGCCAAAAATAGTAATATTTACCTATTCTAGGGACATCGATGTTAGTCAACCCATGACCAACATCAGTAGGATCGCCGAGGTCAGTGATATAAGCCAAACTCCAACCTAAAGTTTAAGTTAGGAAAAATCAATAAAACTCATTCTTACTTGCATTCAAGCCCTTGACATTAAATTTTCAACATCCTAGCTTACTTTCATCTTACGTAAGTTAATCATAATTAGGAACTAAGATCTTGAGGACCAATAGCACCTGCTTGTTCTCTCTATTCAGGCCATCAATTTAGACTACCTGATAAGGACCATCAATATGGCACTTATCATTTAGTTTCTACTGTAGCTAAGTACATCACTTATTTTATAGGTCTTTTAAGCATTTATTTTTCTATCACTTTATATCTACTATGTATTGCTTTACACACTCTTGACTGAACCCATATGAAGGAGTTACAAAGCTTCCTTGCTTATTTACCCTTGAACACACACACCAAACCTCTGACCAAAACTACTCAAACCATAGTCTCTCTCTCATAACTCTCCCCAACTTCCCAGACCTGATCAAAACCATTTCTTAGACTTGAAAAAGCCTTCTATAAGATCTTAGGCAATTATTACCCCTACAGACCTTGGCAACCTAATTAACATCGATCAACATCACCACTGACCTTGGTAGTATCACCGATATCTATCACTCCCCTAATGATGTTGATGACTATGGATTCCTTAACCTTTCCAAAACCTACCCAAATAACTTCCAAAATATAAATAGGACATACCACCTATAGTTTGTTACTATATGTTACATTCAGATTGCTAATATAGTAATATTATCTCTCTTTCATTCTCTATTTACCTATCTTTTATTTATTTATTACTCTTTTGTCTCTCAAAATTGGACTGTCATCTCTAAGGAAGTTTCACACTTCCTAGAACAAACACATAGCTTGGCAGCCCACTCATTTATCTACTAACAAACATCTTGTGGTAGTGTTTTCTTACTTGCAAGTAGTCTTCCCTAGCCAAAGAGGAGTGCTCACAATGTCTAGATATAGTGTAGAAACCAATCTGAGTTCATTCTAATCACTTATCCTTATCATTCTTTTCTGTTTTCCTTTAGACTTGAAATAGACAAAATTTAGCGAAACATTTTTGGCATGCCTGGTGGGACCCTAGAGTTTTCCTTGGGTTCATTTCTTGTTTTAAGCATTCATATAGGTGTATTATAGTGAAAAATTCATTTTTTGCACTTTCCTCTTCTCTTCTCTTTTAAAACAAAAAATTCAGCATTTGATTTTTTGTTTAAAAGCATTGAACTAAAATTTTCTTTCTTTTCTCTTTGCCTCTAAAAACAATTTATCATTTTTTTTACAAGTTAAAAATAATCTCTTCTTTACTTCTTACACACACATTAGGATAGTGAATCTCAATCTCTACTCTTATTTCATCTTTGTTTTCATTTGAATCTAAACATTTCAGATTTGGGTATAATACTTACTATATTTCATGTTTGCTTGCTACATATTAACTCACCTAGTTAATTACAAACATTTTGAATAAATTATAGTGCACCTATGTTACACAACCAAATCAAATTCACATAAACAAACATCTAAACCCACTTGAGAAAAGTCCAATCAAGATTTCATCACTTGGTGGATCACCTTACCCTACCCAACTATCCTACTTGGATTTCACCACTAAGGGGAGAACCTACTCCATTCTCTAGCAGAGTATAAACTCTAGACATAAGGTATATTCTAGCTAAGCAATTTGGCTTGGCTCTAGGTCCATGAAGTGCAGAGATAAATCTCCTATAACAAGCCACATGCCTAATCTAATACAAATTTCCTCTTGAGAACTAAAACTAACCTGAAATGAGCTTTAGATTGCTTTCTAGTACCTTTGATAACTAAATTCTCTTTTCACTATCTGATTAAGGCATAAGCCAACATGAGACTAAAAATTAGTCTATAGGACTTAATAGTTTTTGCTTGTATGTTTTTCTCTACTTTTCCATTACTTTCTATATTTTGGAGTTAGTAAGGACATTTTCATATTGATTCACAAAATCAATACTATTTCTAATACATAGTTTTTATAACATGTTATCTTAGGTTTTTTTAGTGTTCTTCCTTCTTACACAAACCTCTTGCATCTACTATTTTACCTAGTCTCAAATTTTGGTTCTATAAAACATAGTGACCAACATCAGTTAACTCTACTGGCATTGGCAGATTTTACCTACCAACATCAGTTAATCCACTGATGTCGACAAACTTTTTCTACTAACATCGGTCAAGTGACTTATATCAATGACTATGTAATTTTCATCTATTCAAAATAGCAAGCTAAAATAACCCACTTACCTACACTTAAACCTAGTTTTTCCTTATTTTATCACTAATACAGGGTAGTAAGACTATTTATACTTCCTCTTACATGGTATTGACATGAGCTCAAGCCAAAATTCTTTCTGATTATGAAAGTTGGTAACCACTTCCACCTTCCTCTCTCATTTATGATTCTATCATGGAACATACTTTAGATACAAATCATACTCCCAAACCTAACCAAATTCCCATTGTGCCTGAGGGAGATCAATATTTTGCTAAATTTATTAATCCTAATGTGGCAACCCTTCAGCATTACCTTGCTATGAGTTGAACCCGTAATTCATCAGGTGACCCAATCTATGGTCTGCCAACCTCTCTAATGGAGACAAATTTAGTTTTAGTTGCCTCCATTATTTTCCCCATAGTTACCCAAACCACCACTTTGATGAGTAACCCAACTATAAATAATGTCCAAAGTTTAGCATCACCAACTACTCAGTCCCACCTAAACCTTAGTGTGGCTTCCCTACTTTCACAACCATAACCAGTTTAGTCAAGTCTTACTCCATTTTAGAATTTAGTGGTACCTATACCATCTACCCTCATGCCTATAGTTACCCAATTTATGACTCGCCCTTTATACAGTCTAACCATGTCAATAATCCAACCTATAATAACAACAACTAAGAAAAACATAGTCTCTAACCCAATGGGACAAGCCCCTTTTCTTTCTATACCCCACCCTATGACTCATTATCCTTATGTTGCCCCAATATAACCTCAGTAAGCTATGTCATACACTCCCTCTACTTCTTATCAAGTTCCCTATAATTTAGGAGGTATCCCCCAAACTAATCCCCCTCTAGAACTCATTAAGATGTTGATGGATAAGATGTCTAATCTAGAGACATCCATTTCTAGTTCAAAGACTATGTGTTATCTTATGATTAGATATGCAATGAACCCATCCATAAATTTGTGCCTATTCAATATTATCCAATCTAATTTTAACTCCCTAAATTTACTCATTTCCAAAGCAAAGAGGACCCACAATAACACTTACAAGCATTTAGACATGTTTTTTATTTAATAGGGCATGATGATGCATTACTACTTTGCACTTTTCCTGTCTCTTTCATGTTCTAACTTGGATTGGTATAGCTCTATACCTCAGCACTCCCTTTTATCATTTACCCAACTCACACAGATATTCTTAGACCATTTATCTATTAACATTTATTAAAAAGTTTATATAGCATACCTTTATTCTATCAGATAATTTGATGACGAGTTTATTGTAGATTTTGTCACTTACTGGAGAAGCTTGATCAATCAACTCTCCTTCTCCTTACCCCAACCTGAGCTTATTGATCTCTTATCAAGGGCATGTGCTAAGCACATCTTGTCCACACTTTGGATATAAAATTTTTGTACATTTGATTAGGCCTTTACAATGACATGTAAACTTGAGGTTCACACTATAGATGAAGGCAAAGTCAAGTTATGCAGTAAGAATCCCAATTCCAAATCAAATGACTCCTCCTCTTCTAAAACTTCTCCTTCTAACCAAAAATCTAAAGTCTCTACCAATGTGGTGGGTGTTAAGTCAGCGTCTTCCATAACCATAAACCAATTAAATTCCCTGACTTACCAAAATATGACAAAGCAATTCCAACAATGGTATGAACAAAGACAATACACTCCCATTAGGGAGTCATATACATCCATTTTGGAGAAACTATTGTAACAAGGTTTCATAACCCTTCGTTAGATCAAACCTCCTATGCATTTTGACCCCTCTCATCCTATTCCAACTTGGTACAAGGAAGATGAGTTTTATGGTTACCATCAAGTTAAAGACCACAATTTTAATAACTATAAGACATTCAATAACATTGTTCAATACAAGCTTGATAGAGGTGATCTCATCTTGGATAATCCTAATGCACCCCCTAATCAAAGTATGGATGTGTTCAAACACTCTTTTCCTAACCATTCACCCAATCAAAATATTTTTTAGACCATAACTAACTCAGGTGATCATAATATCCATATGGTTAATATGGTATTTCCTTTACCTCTAGTTTAACCTTGCCCTCAATAGGAGACACCCATTTCATCGACTCCTCCCCCACATTTAGTGGAATTTGTTTTCCTATTCTTCTTCCTCAGAAAAATATATTTTACCTATTCCTCTCCTTCATGAGGAAGATCCTCCTTTACCACTTCTTTTGCCATTTGAGGGGCCTGTAATGCCAATTCCTTTTGCACTAATATTACCTATCCTCTTACCAATTAAATACCACATCCTACCCATTACTCAACCACATGTTAAAGGGAATATCATTCCTATATTATACCCTCTTAAGGAACCTTCTTCACCTACCTCTCCTCTACCTATAGATATTTGTACCCCATCCACTCCACCTTTGCACTTAGAGGAGTCAATATTATCTACTCCCACAATAGATGAGAGACCTATTGTGCCTACTCTAATTGTACCACTATTACCCCTCATTTTACCTATGGAGGATCATACTTTACCTATTCCTCACACACATGTTTAGAGAGCCATAATACCCATGCTTTACCCTCTTCAAGAACCTTCTTTGGCTACCTCTCTTCCACCCATGATAGACCATGTCTCTTCTCCTATCTATGTTGAAGAGGACCCTATTGTGGTTCTTTCTCATCTTTGGCCTAAAGTATCAAAAATAAACAATTTCCCTCTTTCCCAAACATCTCAACCTTCTAAAGACACAATCGTAAGGCCTAAATTAACTTCATCTAAACCTTTCTCACATTTAGTGAAAAGTCTAGAATTTTTTGACTCCATGAAACTAGATCATTCAATATTTTAGGACTGGCTTAAAATTCCTTATCCAACACAATGAATGTCAACCTTTATTGTTAACCCTCTCACTACCCTTTACCCCAAGGTCTTTAAAAAAGCTAGAGCTTCTTCATCAAAATCACCTAAAGTTAAACCATCTATGTTAGAACCATCACCCTCACAAGAATCTACCACATTAAATTAGATGAGGCCCTTAGTCATATGCCTCATTTCTAATTTAATTCATCCACAGGTGAAATTAGATTTAAATCCTTAACCATAAATTTGAGTTTCATGGCCTAAATTATAGAAAAATGTTAAGCTTCCTAGATCTCATTGATCCCTTCTTCAACGCTCAACTTTACCATCAATTTTGGGACCACACACCTCTACTTTAGTTGGAATATTTCTAACCTAAGCACAAAAAAAGGTTAAGTTACCTCCACTCTTACCTTTGCCATCTAGTAGGACTTTCACATTTAACACTAAGAAAGTGATAGTAAAACATGTAACTATGCCATCACCAAGCAAATCACCATGTAAAATTACCTTTTCAACACTGAAACACAAGAAGGTGTCCACTCTTACTAGCATAACAAGTGTGATCCCACTTATAGGCTCTCAAAGCTTTTCTTACATTAGTTATTGCAATATTTTGTAATAAATATTCCTCCCATTAAGCCTTATAGTCCTCTTGGAATCAATCCATCTTGGTTTAATGATACACAAGTGTGTTTATATCATCATTTACTTGGACACAATACTGAGAACTGTAAAACCCTCATAGTAGTCATTTGGAAACACTTTGATGTTGATACTTTCTTCAATGATACTCCCATTAACCTTCTTGTTATTCCACCTTTGGCATCCATAGTTCCTCCTAATATTCTACCTAAAATCAAACCCAAAGATGTGATCATAACCCCTTTACCACCTCCTTCACCTATATTTCAAATCAACACAGTTAATGTGGCCACACGGTCATAAAACCAAAAAGATAAATCTAAGGAAAAGGTTATTTCTCCTTAGTCTCATCCCTTCACCAAAGACACTCATCTTCCTAATCCTAAGATTTCCATCTTGGGCATTCCTAAAACAACATCTTTAGATGTTATTCAAATATTAATGATGAAATAGCTTCACCAAACTCCTATGAAAATTTATTTGTATGAGTTAATCCAAAACTCATTCTATCACTATCAAGCTTTGATTAGTGCCTTGTAAGTGATTGAGGTAAAATTGGATGATCCCCAACCTCTTACATCTTTACTCGGCTCCCTTAATTCCATCTCCTTGATTTCTTTTAGTGATTTAAAAATTCCACTACAACACCCTAAAGATCAAGATTTCACCCTTTTTGTTGTTGCATATATTAATCAAACTCATGTAAAGAGAGTCATGATTAATGGGGGAGCTATTATTAATATTATTTCCACCCATGCCTACAAATAGCTAGCCTTTCCTGACAATTTCATGTCTTAAATTGATTTGGTACTCCACTCCTTTAATAATACCATAGCTACTATGGTGGGTATTTTTGTCTTACATATCCATGTAAGTCCCCACACTATTCTTGATCTCTTCTATGCAGTGAAAGGAGAGTTCTAATATAACATACTTCTTGGTTGATCTTGGATATGTATTATGGCATGTGTATCCTCAACTTTACACTGATGTGTCAAGTTTAAACATGATGGACAAGTACATGGTATACATGTTGATCCACCCTTATTTAAAACATGCAACATGAATTATAGTCACAATGATGTTCTCATTATATTGAAAACATCATCTTCTCCACATGATGCTTCTGAAGCTTCCACAAGATCCTCTCCCTCAACTACACTGATATCAGCAACACAAATTCTTGACAAGCATCCTATGGAGTAGACTTTTCAATGTTTGTCACTCAATGAATATCATTTGTTAATGCTATACATGTTTTATAGTCCATAATATTATATAAGGATTCACATGCACCCAAATTATGATCCCTACATTAGGATGGTCAACCCTTATGGGCCCCTTAACCTTCAAACTAATTTCACATATGGGGTAATTGATCAGGCTCATGCTATCATCAATCCATCTTCTTCACCACAACTAGTTACCTATGACTTCTTTCCTAAGTAACCCTAGATTTTCTCACACCTATCTCTATTGGTGTGCCTAGAAAGGATTTGGTTTGGGTCATTATGAACAAGGTGTCCATACTCTTATTGAATATCCCACTAGCCAAACCATTGAAAATGCTAAAAAGAGGCATGGAGTGGGATATGATGAACTAAATAAACTCATTAAAAATTCTCATATACCAATTATTGAAGAACCAATCTCTCCTTCTCTACCTTCTTCTCCACCATCACCTATCAGATTGAATGTATTTATACCTTCTAATTTTTTGTCAATAAATGCCATCCATTTGGGGCCTCTCACCTATGACCAAGGTAAGGAAACAAGGTCCCTTCCTCTCATTCATCCTAAAATAATTGATGAAGACTCTCCCACTATTAATACTATCCAATGTCAAGATGATGATGCAATTCTCATATATATGGGTGTAGATGATTCCTATATCCAACTATCACTCCCATCCAAAGCACAAGCTATGTTAAATGAATCAACCATTGACATCAATCTACCCTCTCATGATAAACATCACATCCTCAAGATTGGCAAATCTTTATATTCCTCTAAACAAGCTGATTATGCCATATTTCTTAATGACCATAGAAAAGCCTTCGCTTGGTCTTATAATGACATGTTTGGTATTGACCCCTTTATCATGACCCATAATATTGTCACCAATCAAGATGCTAAAATTGTTAAGCAGAAGCTTCACAAGATGCATCCTCATATTTCTCTCCTTGTCAAAGAAGATCTCTAATGCCTCCTTTTTGTTAACTTTATCCAACCCATTAACTACCTGCAATGTATTTCCAATATTGTTATTGTCACAAAATTGATCAAGAGAATCTACATTTACACTGACTATCATGATTTAAACCTCACTTATCTAAAAGATAACTTCCCATTACCAAGTATTGACCAACTTATTAATCTAATAGGTGGCCATGAGATGTTATCACTTATGGATAGGTTCTCTAGATATAATCAAATCTTGGTTTCTCTTGAGGATCAACATAAGACAACCTTCATTACCCCATGGGGGACTTCTTTCTATTCGGTCATGATTTTTGGCTTGAAGAATGCTGGTGTGACCTACCAATAGGCTATGACCTACATTTTTCATGATCTCCTACATAAAATTATGTAAGATTACGTGGATGAATTACTCAAAAATTCTAAACTTCATCAAGACCAATTGACAATTCTCAAAACCATATTTACTCATCTCCTCCAATATAAAATTTGATTAAACCTAAATAAATTTGTCTTTGGAGTTATTTCTAGTAAAATTTTAGGTTTTATCATTTCTCTCCATGGTATTGAAGTCAATACTACTAAGGTTAGAGCAATCCTAGAGATGCCTCCACCTACTAATATAAAAAAACTCCATCACATGTAGGGTAAACTTTAGTCAATCTACCTATTCATCTCTTAGTTGTTAGATCATTTCCAACCCTTTCACCATCTCCTCAAATAGGATGCCTCCTTCCATTAGAATATAGATTGCTAAGAATAATTTGATGCACTTAAAAAATATCTCCTTTCCCCACTAGTTCTTATTCTACCTAAGGAAAATTAGCCTTTCTACCTATACATCTTTGTAATAGACCATTCTATAGGTGTTATGATTGCACATAAAGATGACCAACATCAAGAGCAGGTGGTTTACTACATAAGCTACACACTTATTGACTATGAGACTCGATATACCCATACTTAAAAACTTTGACTCATGTTGGTATTTTCCTCCTCTAAGCTTTTCCATTATCTCCTAAATCAAAAAACCTATGTGGTGACCCATACTAATTCCCTCAAATACATGCATTCTAAGCCATATCACAACAAATGTGTAGCTTGATGGCTCATGCTTCTTGCCAAATTTGACTTAGAATTCATTCAACAAAAGTCTATTAAGGGGAAAACAATCATTGACTAGTTAGCTACTACCCCTTTACTTCATAATCAACCTTCAAACCTCAAATTCCTTGATGAATCCATCACAATGCTCTCAAATGATGATATCTCCTATCAAATGATGATGTCTTTCAATGGATCTAAATGTTAGTACAATGGGGGTGCAAGGGTCATTCATATTCCTCTAGATGGTGAGCAATGCCTTTGTCATTTAAAACAGATTTTGAATGCACTAAAAATATGGCCAAATATGAGGCTTCAATTTTAGAAATTCAAACATCTCTCTTCTTAGGTATCAAATCTATAACCATTTTTGGTGATTCTCAGCTAGTGGTTAACCAGGTTAATGGTTCCTACCTATGTAAAAATGAAATTTTGTAGTGGTATAAACATTGTGTAGATATGCCATTAGGATCATTTGACTCTTATCTCTTACAAACTATTCCTTGATTTACAAACAAGTTTTCTGACATGATGGCTTCACTTGCTTCACACATACCCTCTTCATCCTCTTCTTCAAGAATCTATGTCACCATGCATCGCTTAACATTACACTCATATGTATCAGATAACATCCTATCTATAATAAATGTAACATCTAACTGACATGATTTATGGTATAAGTAACTCATATATTATCTTTCCTTCTCTATTACCCCTTCTTATCTCTCCAATAATGAGAGACATGCCTTCATAAAACATGTTTCTTGTTACACTATGCTAGGGGGACTTCTCTACAAGCAAGATTTTGATGGTTTTTCTCTTATAAGCCTCACTACTATTGAGGCTTCTTTCACAATTAAAGAAGTCCATGACAAGATTTGTGGTGGGAATTTCAATGGTCATGTAGTTTCCAAGCATATCCTTCAACTTGGCTATTATTGGCCCACACTTCATTAGGACTATATTGATTATGTTCAGCATTATGTCAAGTTTCAACAACATGTTAACCTCCTTCACATTCCAAGTCATGCATTACAAGTCACCAAAGACTTTTGGCCCTTCTCCTAATGGGGCTTAGATCTAATCAGAGAGATTAACCCTCATTCATCCCTTTATCATCATTTTATCATTACTACCATTGAATAATTCACCAAGTGGGTCGAGGCCATCCCTCTCATCTCCTTTAAAGTGAAAAAAATTGTTGACTTCATCAACCATCACATCATCTATAATTTTGGTGTCCGTCATAAAATTATAAAAGATAACATCAAATCTTTCAAAAACAAGATTTTTCAAAGTCTTTATGATACATTTGGAATCAAATTAAGCTTCTCATCAATATACTATCCATAACTAAATGGATAGGTAGAAGCTTCTAATAAAACATTGACCAAAATTCTCATGAAGTTAGTCAATGATACGAGCAAGGATTGGCACACACACATTCTTTTTGCTTTATGGGATTACCACACTAGCATTCAAACCCCTATAAGTGCTATGCCTTTTTCCTTGGTATATGGGATGGAGGATATTTTGCCTCTTGAAGTCTAGATTCCTTCTTTTTACATTTCTCTACAATACATACTTACTAAGGAATTTTACCAAGAAGGTTTGGCTAAACTTGAATTGCATGATGAGCACCATCTCATAGCTCTCAACCACCTCCAAATATATCAAGAGCATATCAAACATACTTATAAAAAAAACCTCAAAGAGTGAGATTTCAATATATGAGATCTCATCTTAAAATAAAATCAACATGTGATGAACATGGAGAAAAACAAACGGGGTAAGTTTGCTCCTAATTGGCTTGGACCTTATATCATAACTCACAAGTATGGCTCAAGAACTTATCACTTGTCTTCTCTTGAAAGAATGCTAGAACCCGAGCCTTTAAATTTCGTACACCTATGACCATTCTTTTATTAAACAATCATCACTTCACCTTGTGTTTAACTTGATCTCATCCCTTGGGCATCCCTATTACATTCATTTCCCTTCTTCTTCACCCTTACTCTTATAAAATTAGTTAACTTATGCATTGGTATGGTTTTTCCCTTAGAGTGGAAAACTCCTAAGCCTCTATAGTCTTGTCTATGACTAAAAGCATAAAAAAATGAGATATGTGACAAGTTATAAACTCTCAGGTCATGTTTCTCAATGTAGACTGCTCCCTTGAAGGACAGCTATGTAACTTCCCTTTGTTAAAATCAATAGACTTCTCCCTTGAAGGATAAATATTTAAAATTAACAACAAATGCTTAGACCACTCCCTTGAAGGATGGCTAAGCCAAGATTTGTTATCAAAGGGAAATAAAAATAAAAAAAGGCTTCTCATATTAATCAGCTTTACATGACCTTAACCCATACAAAATCTCATTGTAGGCTTCCCACATTGATCAGCTTATACACACAAAAAAAGAAGAAGAAAAAGCTTTAAGTCATGGACTTGCCTATAGTAGCTCTTAGGTCACCCACAAAAATGGAATATCATCCCCACTTTTTAGGTTATGCTACCCAAACATTCTCCCTCATTTTACCCTTTTTCCCTTTGTACTCTTTCAAGGGATTGTGAATCTCACTTAATATAAGTTAAACACAACACTTTTCTAACAAACATGATGGTTCAAAGATATAAGGCATGAAAGAGGCTCATTTTCTTAAGCCTATTTATGTTTTGTTTATGGTATTTTTGGTGCATTATCATTATACCTCTTTATTTTCCCATCCACATCACATGTCGATCTCTCTATTGAGATGAAGAACAATGTCATACCAACACTATCAAATCCTACTCAATTTATTTTATACATACACCATCACAAATATGGAAAAATGTTGAAATAAACTAACATAACTAATTTATTCATTTTAAGCATACAACATCACAAAATATGGAAAAATGATAAGATGAAGCTAACAAATGAACTTTGCAGATACCATCACATATATGGAAAAGTCTAGTCTAACTCAACTAACATGATCAACATTACATCAAAATTAACATAGCATGAAATAATCATCATCTATATCATCATCATCTACATCAATATCCTCATTAAAATCACAATAAATAAACATCTCATATATATAAGATCAATAACATGTCCATCAATACATCATCATCATATCATCTCTCTCTCAAAATATACATCTTCCATCTTTAGCTCATAGGCCAGTGTACATATAAAAATATAATCAAAAATGACAAAATCTAGCACTCAATATCATCAAGGCTCTCTATGTGTTCATGATGAAATAGTGTCATCACCACTCTCAGCCCATTAGTGTCTGCATGAGCTAGAAGCTATAACACATGACACTGATCTCTCTTACTCCCTAAAATTAGAATACTACTAAATCTATGGAAACTCTCTAATGGCCCTCTCTTAATAGGAAATCTCATCTAGGGTAGTAGTAAATCTTGCCATAGATACAATCTATAGAGGTCCTATAGCACTTAACGATGGCCTAGCCTATATTGGTCCTTATGGTGGTGGAGGAAGAGGAGTAGCCTGACCTGCTTCTCTAAGGCTATCCCTCTCCATTATCACTACAATCACCTGACCCTATAAAACTCTAACTTATCCCTATAGTGTTGCAACTTGGCCTTGTAATACCCCAACCTAGCCTTGTAACATCATAACCTACCCCTATAAGGCTAATACATGTGCCTATGCTATATCTCTAGCCTATAGAGCTACATCTTATGCCTATACATCTACATCCCTCTCTCTCACCAACCCCTGTAAATTTGGTGGTGCACTCCTAAACTCCACCATGGGATGTAAACCTATCCACCAAGCTGTATATGCTATTGTGCACCCTAGATCTCCAACATCTGGCCCTATTAGTATCTCTTCAAAATATATCTCATTTGTCTCCTAGGGTAATGGTATAGGTGCCTCTATGTCTTCCCTCCTATATCGAGGGAAGGTAGGAAAAATATCCTATAGTAGACTAAACTACCTCCAGACCTATGTCATGAGTACCATCTCTAACTTACCATTTCATCTCCCCCTGACCCATAGTGAGCTCTACAAATGAATAAGTTATTGTGCCTATCCTCTAAATATCAGGTATGTTAGGTAGGGTCTCCAAAAAATATCCATAGGGACCAAACCCTTAATCATGCACCTATAATAGGCAATATCAGACATTACACCATCCACTCAAGTCTATGTCATGCCCTCTCTCCACCATCTAAAACCAAACCTAAAGCTAGCTAAAATCATGGTAGGTAGCCCTAATGGTCATATCACCATGATGTGCTCATATGCCTAATAATGTAGTAGATGGTTGATACACAAATTATATCTCCATCACAGTCTCAAACCCCATATCTCTCTATATAACTACACTAAAAATACTAGACCCCATGCAAAAATAGTTCACTGCTCAACTATATATGCAAGCACACCTATCAATGCAATTAGAAATCTACCACCATCTACATTTGGTAATTCATATACCATAATCTTAATCATCATCAAGATGCTTAGTCGATGCTTTTCCTCATTGGCCATATAAAGTGGCTCATAGGTGAAAATCATAGAATGATAAGTCACCTCGCTAACATGCTCACCATAAAATGCCACCATGTGGATAGCGTGCTCCTCTCTCAAGCATACAAATAGCTCCTCACCTTGGAGTGGCAATCATAAAATCTTATAAACATCCTCCTAGGTCACTATCAACTCTTTAGTCAATAGATAGAAGGTGTTGGTGGTGTGATCTCACCTCTCAATCAATGTTATCATAAGGCTCACATCTCGAGTGACTCAATAATACCATCGCACTCCTCCTAATACCATGGTTGTCATGTGATCCCACTTTTTAGTTGTGACATCCCTCCTCATATATATTAAAAGCCTTGGTAGATGATCTCATAATGTTAACTCCATCCTCACTTACATCCATACACACACAACTCAAGTAAAATACCTTTTAATATACTCTATCACCACCATTTTTTCCCTTCACTCTAGGAGAATTACATTGGTCTGACACCCTAAATTAGGCTATGTAGGTAGAACTTAATCAACATAGGTTCTTTTTAGGTTAGCTCAGCCATATACCCACCTAATTAACTACCCTACTCCTTTCTCTCTACCATAGGCTTCTCTATCTCTCTTTCTCTACCCTAGGATTTATTGCCTCCTTTCTCTCTCCACCCTAGGCCTACCTACCTATCACAACTCTAGGCTTCATAGCCTATATCCTTGACCCTTGACACTATGCCCTATCTTTTAATCCCTAAATCTCTTGATCTATCTCAACCTACCTTTTTATCCATTTCCCCTAACACACCTTTGAACCATACCTTAAATATTTTCCTAGACTCAGGGAAAAATACATTGGCTTGAGGCCCTAAACTAGGCTATGTAGGTAGCACTCAATGAACATAGGGTCTTGTGAGGCTAGCTCGACCATTAGGCTAGTTGACTGCTTCCACTAGGGATCTAAATTGACCCTTGCTCCTATTTTACTAGTTCTTCATAGTCACTGACGTCGGCTTTAATGTTGATGTTAGTGCTTTATAGGCATAAGTGTGAACTAACATTAGTAGACACCTATCAAACTTGGTGTCATATCGGTTGATGTCAGTGGGATTTGTTGACATCAGTGATTGGTTTGACCCTAGGGCTAAATGATCCAAACCCAAAACTATATTTTAACCTAAAAACCTAGCCCAAATTCCCCCCAACTTATCCTAAAACTACCCTACCCTATTTCCTACCCATCTACTAACATTTTCTATACCCCCACCTCTAAATTAGCCTAAAAACTCTAAATAACCAAATTAAGTTTCAAAAAAACTAGTAGAGGATTTTATCTCATCTCTCTATCTCCTTCAAGCTAGAACAGCTGGCTCTTATGGTGGTACACCTCCTACTAGGTCCCCTCCTTGCTCTACCATTTTAGTCACTCTCATAGCTCTATTTTTTTCTCCAATCATAAGGTATAAATGAGTTTGGTCAGCTACCAAACCCCCTTTTTCTTGAGTTTGGTTAGCAATCAATGTCAGCATGCTTGACCTAATCCATCGACATCAATGCTTATTCCTACCAACATTGGAAATTTTTCCCTAATGTGTCAACATCATCACTATTTATTACCAATATTGTAAATGCCACTAACAACAACATCATTGCAATAATATTTTCCCCAAAAAAGCAACCCTAACTTTTTAGACTTTACCCATGCTCTGGGACAATTTGAAGATCAAGTATATCTCCCAAACCATGATAAAAACCATTGGATATCACTTAAATCTTCACCCATGATGACTTTTCTTAGAGATCATGAATATCTCCTCACTCATTGACCCTTTGACACCAACCTTGCATTGCTTGTCTTGACAACTTATATTATTCTACTATAGTTGGCTATTATGGTTTTATATGTCAACCAAGCTCATCCTATCACCTTCAACCCTTTTTTGTTTCCTAGGGTCACTTCGTACCTTGGATACCTAGGACACATTGACCATTAGAGATACAACTTTGATTGTTTTGACCTCTCAACTATCACTTACAATATGTGCTTTTGTTATTTCTATTTGAGTCCTCCTCAACCTTGCCTATTTTCTACTTTGTCAACTATATCTCATAGTAGTATATGTATATGAAGCAATACTCAATTCTCCACCACTCACCCAATTACCTTTTTATGAAATTAGTACCCAATTCTGATTTCTCCTTTATCAATTCCCATTTTAAGGGGGGATACCTCATCCAATACTTGGAGCATCTAAATCCTTTTTTTTTTTGCAAACTTGTCAGTACAAATTATAAGAGAAAAAAGGGAAAATGTAGACACCAAAATTATGTCACACACACATGTGTAACTCCCTGTTTCAAACCCCCTTTTAGCTTGTTTTTCAATAAAAATAATTAGCCTCCCTAACCCATGCTTTTACCCATCACACATTTAATTAATTTAAAATAATTAATTAAGTTAATTAAAAACCCAATTTTTCCACCTTACCTAGCCACCTCACCCTATGACTAATTCTCACCTGATGAGTCACCTCAAGACCTAATCCCCTCATCCTAACAACCCAATACTTATTCTCACTTCAAAACTAAATTCCTAATTAACTACCTCCTTAACCTCTTATTTTACCATTTTTTAATAGGTACCACACTTGGCATGAAGATCAATAGAAAATAGGCTAAAAATAGTAAGCTTTACCTATTCTAGGGCCACTGACATTAGTTAACCCATGGCTGATGTTGATGGGATCATCGATGTTGGTGATATAATCCAAAATCCAACCTTAAGTTTAGGTTGACATAAATCAATAAAATTCTTTCTTACTTGCATTCAAGCTCTCAACATTCAATTTTTAACATCTTGGCTTACTATCATCTTGTGTAAGTCAATCACGATCAGGAACTAAGCTCTTGAGGACTAATAACACCCATTTATTTTCTCTATTCAGGCCATCAGTTTAGATTACTTGATAGGGACCATCAATCTAGCATTTATTATTTAATTTCTACTATAACTAAGTACATCACTTATTATATAGGTATTTTAAGCATTTATTATGCTATCACTTTATATCTACTATGTATTACTTTACACAATCCTGATCAAACCCCTATGAGGGAGTTACAAAGCTTCTTTACTTATTTCCCCTTGACCTAACACACCAAACATCTTATCAGAACTACTCAAACCATACTCTTTCTCTCTCATAACTCTCCCTAACCTCTCATACCTGATCAAAACCATTTCCTAGACCTAGAAAAGACTTTTATAATCTCCTAAGCAATTATTTCCCTTACCAACCTAAATAACCTAACTGACATTAGTCAGCTTCACCACCAACCTTAGCAATATAACTGATATTGGTCACTCCCCTACCAATGTTGGTGACTGTGAATTCCCTAACCTTTCCAAAACCTACCCAAATAACTTCCAAAACATAAACAAGACATACCACCTATAGTTTGTTACTCTTGGCTACATTTAGATTGCTAATAATAGTAATATTATCTCTATTTCACTCTCTCTTTACCTCTCTTTTAGTTATTTATTACTATTTTGTCTTTCAAAAGTGGATTGTCATCTCTAAGGAAGTTTCACACTTCTTGGAATAAGCACATAGCTTGGCATCCCACTCATTTATCTACTAATAAACATCTTGTGGTAGTGCTTTATTACTTGAAAGTATTCCTCCCTAGCCAAAGAGGAGTGCTCACAACATCTAGATATAGCATTTAAACCAATCTAGGTTCATTCTAATCACTTATCCCTATCATTCTTTTCTATTTTCCTTTAAACTTGAAATAGACAAAATTTAGTGAAACAACAGGGTCGAATAGGTCGACCTAGTACAATAGAAAAGGAGAAAGAGAAAGATGATAGTAAGTTAAGATAATTTATTCAAATAATCTATGAAAGTAAGAGCTGAAATGAAATAAATAGTTAATTGGATCAACACTGGCCAATCCAATTAAGGCACACAACACAAAACTTTACACTAATGCTAGCTAATGTAATTTTTTGCACACACAATTGAGTAAAGAGAAAGAAATCAACTTAAAAATTAAAGAGATAATTTATTTTTCAACCTAAATATTTATTAGATTATTAAGAAATGATCTTTAATGTGATTGGAAGTTAGTTGTAGATCAAGAAACTAGATAACAATCTAAGGATAGTTGTAGGTAGTTTGGGCTAAAAGGAACTATAGTGGTAATGATATAGGCTTGGTATTGGGGCCTACCCCCTCACTTCACACACTATATTTATAATTTTGTTTGGTCCTTATCCAAAATATATCATTAACCATGCCTTATACTTGACAAGAGCATCAAGTCGACTTCCCCCTTGGTGATGAAATCCAAGTAGGTTGGCCTTGGGTAGATAGAATGTTAAAGTGCTTGTTTATGTTTTTTTGATTTGGTCATGTGTGCATAAAATATAAATACTAAAACTAAATGATTTAATTATAAACCCCTAATATACTATGTAAACTATTTTAAGCATGCAAGAAATAGGAAAATAAAGAATGAACTAATTATTGATAGATATGAGGTTAATTCCAATTTTAAAACAAGGTATAGTGTTGAGACTATATGCACAAAATAAAGAATTGGGTTGATAGGGTTGAACCTATAATATTAAATCAAGGTCTAAAAATGTATAGGGTTGATAGAGTTGACCTATTTATTTCAAATAGCACGTAGAAATAGAACTGGGTTGGCAGTGTCGATCCAGTTGACTATGCAAGGGAAATTGTAAAGAATACAAAATATGAAAGGAAAGATATAATAAAAATAAATATAGAGGTATAAATTAAAATTTTTGGATTAGAGATGCAATTTAGTAATATTGCTTATGAATAACCTTGAAGTATGCTAGCAAAACTTGTAAACTGGGTCAACAAGATCAATCAAGTGGTACAAGAATCTATTATAGAGTGATAAAAACATATAGGATCAACTAGGTTGACCTATTAGGATGAATTGGGTTTCTAAAAGGATAAAAACCTATATTAGGTTGACTAGGTCGATTTAGTTGCCTATTCCTAGAAACTTATACACAATGAGAAATAGTTGGGTTGATAGAATCGATCTAGTATGTCAAAATATATGATCAAAATGATGATCAAAAGAATGAAATAAGTGAAATAAATACTACAATTGTTATTTTCACATTGGGTTCACCATAATGCATGTAATCAAAAATTCAACATGTCTATAAATCAATCCTAGCTCAGAGAAGATAAAGCTTACCTATACTTTCAATTTGGGATATACTTGTTAAGTGGGAGCATGACCAATATGGGGATCCACTAAAATCAATTAGGGGATCACTTGTCACAACATATCATGTTAGGAAGGGTTCCAAATCCTACAATTTAACATAAATACATAACAACCCTAATTGAGTCCTAAGGTTTAAAGTATTCACTTATTCTAATAACAAGAAATTAAATCTAATCTAGTGCACACCAAAGCTTGTGGCAAAAAGTAGAGGTTAGAAATAAATAAAAAATATGTATAGGAACCCTCAATTAAAGTATGTATTAGTAACACCCTAATACATGAAATATGAAAGATAGTATTATTCAATCCAACACTTATGCTACTTTTATCTACTAAAATAGAGGAGAACAAAGTTATAATATACTTACCTAAATGTGAAATCATCAAGACTCAATCTCTCCCTTGGCCAAAGGGGCTTCATAAGAGGTTATTGTGATTTGAAAAGATAACTAAGAATGGAAAAATCATCCAAAACTTATCCACAAGACTAGATTCTCCAAATAAGGAACCTAAGTAAAGTCTCCTCAAGTAGAATGGTGGAAAATTAGATTGTAAAGAAGTGCAAGTGAATAATAACTCTTAATTGCACATATGAATAATGACCAAAATGATCTTGTATATATATGTGGATCTTTCCCTAAATCCTTCCAAGAATATTGACTATACAATGTCGACCCAATCAACCCAGTGTGTTTTCAAGGATAATTCACTAGGTCTGAGCTAGGTCAATCAAAAGGTTAACAAGCTAATAAAGTGAAAAATACACCTAAATGGTATTAGGTTGACCCAATCGACCTAGTACAGTTGACTAACCAAAAGGAGGGATGGAAAGAGGAAAATACTAGAGGAATATTCAAGCGAGAATAAATAGCTTAGGGAATGGTTTTAGGAGCTAGTTGGATTGGTAATATTTTAGTAATAAGGGAAAATAATCTTGTTAAACACTAAAGGTCTGCCTAGCCCCTTTCTTGGTGCCCCCCTTAGGGCATGCACTCAGAGAGATTGAGTCTCTATGGGTTCCTACAAGATGTAAAGTGTCATTATTTAGTAAAATTTGAAAATATAATGTGTATACAATATGTACCAAGTAGTTGGGAAAACATCTAGTGTATATTTGAAAACATTTATCTAGTACTTTAGATCTATAGCTTTCAAAATCTATACTTTTATACATCATTAAAAATGAATTTTTGAATATTATCCCTATTTGAACATTGGCCAATCTTTTCTAACATTATTTTGTAATTAAAACTAGGATAATAGTATATGGCACACTTCATCCTAGCTCAGTTGATCATCATGGTGAACTAACCACTAGTTTATGACAATCCCCTTTAATGTGTAATGTAGATAACTCACCCTCTAGTTAGTAGCTAATACATGTTGTAATTGAATGCTGAGCTAATTGACAACTTAGTGGAAAAATATTAGGGTATTTGGCATTTTGTCACAAAGACCATCTATAGAGGATGTATCTCATGATCTCACTTAACCTAGTTGAGCATATATGTATCATAATCCCCACTCATTGAATAAAATATATCCCATGTCAGAATGCCTTCCATAGTTAGTTTTATGTAATTTTTATTTTTGTGACCTATCTAGTATAAGAATTCTATGTCAAACTGAGTTAGAGACTTTATAGACATAGATCACACATCCTCTAATTCCAACTGTGGAATCTCTATATGATTTATCATAGGCTTTCAAAGTAGATATTCCTTATAGAGTGTTTGTGTTTATGGATTGGTTTTATCCTAGAAAACTCTATATTTATTAGTTTACAGATCTTTATATTTATCTTTTGTGTTCACTTTCATTCAGCTAATTTCCCCATTAACATATGGCAAACCAAGATCTTTGGGTATACAATATGGTTTTTACCCACCTTTTTTAAATGGAATTACTATGATATTATTTCCCTAATGTGCTTCTAGTTGATTCATCATCGTATTGATGGTCATCTAAAAATCATACTCCTTTTTCTTGCAAATCAATTTAGGGTAGTGAGTTTCATCTATCTTCATGTTAATGACTTCAAAGTCACCATACAGACTCAACTCTATGATTTTGATTTCCACATATTCCAAACATCTAATAAGTTTAACTCATTTATAGTCTGAAAGGCTTAAATTGATATAAATGTAGCTCAATGCAAGTTACCCAATAGTTACCCATGTTGATCTTGGGATCATGTTAATAGTGCTACCAAAATCAAAGACTAAATTAGGCATTTCATACCTTGACAACTTGATATTGATCCTAGAATCAAAATCCAAAGGTTTTTTAGTCTTAATGTACAATATCATTTTATCTATCCATAGTTGGCCTTTCTACATATATTCAAACAAATTATGGATTAGAATGGTGATATTATTCAAAATGTCTTCATTATGTAGTGTAGTGAGTAACTTCGTTAAATCTATCAAGTTAGTGACAATACCATATTGTCACTTAATACACACTATATTTCCATACATATAAAATTCCATAGCTATATGATCATCTTTAGTAGTCTCCTACTATTGGATTATTTTCAAACTCTATGTAACTTATCACATTAATCCTTTCTTCGTAACTAGTTTTGGATATTTATCTTGTCAATCCTTTCTTATCATGTGATATTATGGAATCTCTAGAGGTGGTAATCCATATCTTTTATGTTGTTTCCATGTTATTTCTTGTATAAGATCATCTTATTTGGGTTTTACATTAATTAGATTCACATTCCTTACTTCCTTATATATTTATTATTTCTCTAAAACTAGATAGTCCTCTGTGTCTTATTGATATAAAACTCTATAGTAGGAACAATAGGATTATCATTGAGGATTTTAGAGACAATTATTTTGTACATGATTAAATTCTCTACATAATTAGCATTGAATTAGAGGTCATTGGGAATTATTTCCCCTACTTCCTTGTGCACCACCTTGGTATCCTCCCTTATATCCTCCTTTGTTTGCTTGGAATCCCCAACCATTTGACTATTGTGGCCCAAATCTCCCTAAAGCCTATTGTGCATTCCACCCCTATTATAATAAAGGTCTAATTAGTTCATACTTATTTATTATATCACTATTAATTCCTTTAGCCTACCAATTTATATTTTACATGACTAAGTATTATTATAGGCTTAAATACCCATCATAGGGTGTCATATTGATAAAAAATCTCAATTGAGCTACCATATTGGTGTTTCTCATAGGTATCACATTTGATTGTTGAATAACTAATATCTATAAATTTTGTGTAATCAAGGGGAATACTTGAGATTTTGACACCTATTGTGTCCTTGCTCATTCTAGTGATGAAACAACCTCTAATGTATGCTCATCCTCTTCCTCTTCTTCCAAGATCTTGATTTTTTCAAGGAATTCCCTTAATTATGAAAAAATCATAGGATCTACCTCAATCAGTGTTTATGCTTTTATATTCTTCTTATATTGTTCAAAAAAACATGCAACTTCATAATGTGTTACCTTTTGTGCCTTGATGCCTTTTTGGTGAATCTCTTTTGTGAATGGTCCTCATAAATCCTCATCTTCCAAAGTGGTATTGAAATTACTAAAAGTCTAAAAAAAATAGGCTTTGGGGATGTGTGCTCCCAAGGTGAATAATTTATACCTCTAATAACATATTTATCAGAACTTGAACCTATGTTATGTCTACAACAATATGAAAATTACATTTCTCCTCTATGGAATACTTGTATGTACATATATGAACTTTTAACTACATGATCTACTTTTACATTATTTTCTTCATATCCCTCTCTCACATGGTCCTCCTTATCTTCATATTCTCTATCTAAAATAAAATTAATCCCCTTACTCCTCCTCTAATGACCTATCTATTCTTCCTTTCTTTCCTTCTTACTCTTGTCTTTTATGCTAATTTCAGCCCAAGTCAAATTAGGTCAACCCCCTATATAGTTAAAACTTTCATAGGGTATCCTTGGGTGTAAAAATTGGTCCTATGGTCTTTAATGGAGTCAAATATGTGTTTTCATCATTGTTCATATTTGTTAGTTTGTTTTATGTCATCTAGGGTCACCTTTTTAGTCATTTAATGAATTGGTATGGTTTTAATGAAATTCAAAGGTTTCAAGAAGAATTTTAACATCCCACATGTTAGGAATAGTTAGAGGAACTACTGAGAAATTAACAAATTGTAGGTTTAACATTCATCCAAGAAGATCAAGTAGTTTTAGGGGGTTTTAGATAGTTATACAACCTATAAAATAGTTATGGCATGTGGAAAGACTTAAAAAGTGTCTCTTGAGATCCCCATAGCTCACTTTCATGATCAAGTTACTTTGATAGACTCAAAATTTCTAAAAAATGACCTCTCTCTCTATCTCATTACTTTCTTGGACAAGTGAAAGAAGTCAATAGATCTTCTTTTAGTATGGATATGAGGAGAAGAGTTAGGGTGAGTTAAATTGGTGGGTGAAAATGGTCTCTATTTACTCCAAATTCATGGTCATAGTTCTAGGTTTGGTGGTCTGAGTTTCATGAACCATTGCTAAGAGTGTTAGTGCATCTAGTTTGCATACGCATCCCTAATGGATTTAGATTTCTTATCTATTTGGATTGGTCCAAGAAAACCAAGTGGTGTACATGATATTTAAGAATATGAAAACCTTTCTTATATGGTTCTTAATCTATTTTTCATGTGTGGATGCCAAAGAATAATCAAGACTATCTGATTTTGCTAGTGGAAGGCACCATGAAAGTCTACAAACATTATTTTCACAATTGCAAAGTTTGTATTCCTATTTTGGTCTCTAGAACAAAGGTAATTCTTTTATTTTCAATATCTTATTGCATGGTGATCAGCCTCTCCTTTTAAGTTTTGGTCTCAATAGTGTTCCATATGAAATATAAGGTCTAACATATAAGCATAATCAAAATCTCCCTACAGCAGCCACCTATAGTCAAGTGGAACTAAGCCTTGATCAGTCATGTTGATGAAGAAAGGAGATTTAAGGGCTGTGAAGATAATCTCAAAGTTTATAAAATAATATTGGGCTATTCAAATAGTTATATATTGGTTATGAGAACCAATTACTAGTACATATTCATATAATGTCTTCACCTATAGGCAATCTCCACCAGTGGCTTGAGTTCAATCCAAATGGGGAAGAGGAGTGTTTATATGAAGGTATTTGAGCTCTATGGAAACATTCAATGAAGTTTGAGATCATATAAAATATCATGGTGATAATGGTAAATCCACTATATTGCAAATAAAACTTAGTCCTTGTTATAAGTTTGAAATGTTAAAATTGATCAGTTTTACCTTAACTTCTTTAAATAAGGGTTTTGTCCATACTCTATACCATCTTATGATGATGAATTTGAGGTCTGTGTTAGTATAAATGTCTTCTTTCTTATAACCTAAACCTAGAAATAATAGATTGACACATGAAGCAATTTTTATTTCAAAAGAGACTGATGGTTTGATGGATTTCAACTTAATCAATTTTCTACTAAGGATATTCAATAACTACAGTCTCAAAAAAACCAAAAGTGAATCTTGAAGTGCAATAGTGGCACATGATGAATTGATGATGAGAGAATGGCACTTAGTTCTAAGGCATGAAATGAATATGCCAAAGTGTTTGATGGAATAATTAAACATAGTATTAATTCATATATAAACACCTATATGAGCTTTGAAATTTCTATCTAATGCACATATATATGTAACACAGTCTAACTAAATTAGACAGACTAACTCATTCTAGTGAAAAGAGGCAATTTGAATGTGAACATAGCCTTCAAGAAGGATTGAACTCAAACAGCTATGAAATGGTCTTAGTGACCTCAAGAGGATATTATTGAATGAAATATAATGTTTAAGTTTTGAAAGTCACCTATAGTAATCTCATTTGCCTAAAATAAGACACCTATAATTTGACTACAGAGTAGTTTTGGCAAATGAGAGATGTGAGCTTGGAAGGGTGGTAGATATGTAAGAATGAAAACATATTAACAATAATATAAAAATGGTAACCTCAACTTCATATTATTCTTCAAGTAAGAAATTAGTGCAGAGGCATGTTTCTAACTCCATACTCAACTTGAGGTTCTAGACCCTATAAACAGTTATTAATATTAAGAGGCTAGTTTTGGAGTGTTGAGATATATGCGGAGGTGATCTAGTTTTACAAATTTGTACAAAAGGTCACCAATACCTATTATATCCTCTCATGACTTTAGTATTTATAGGAAAATAGGGGATATGCCATCTATTTTGTATCAGATAGAGGGCCCTTCAAGAGTGAGATAATTACAAGTTTGGTATGTGAATGAGATATAAATGAATGCTAGAGACCTAAAGGATTGGTGAATTATGTCTACATTTTAATTATATGTGGATAGAGATATAGGATCACATACATCCTTTGGAACCAATCAGTGGTGATCATATACATAAAAGTACAATTTAGGCCTATTATGCCTAAAACTATGACTAAACCCTTAGGGATCCTAGTTCCATTTATATGATGACTTGATCATCCTAATCCATGTGATGACCTTAACGGGAGAGTTTTGTATGAGTTAAAACCATTGGTTTGTATTTAATTACACAGAGTGGTCATGTTTAGCCTAAATTCCTATTAGGGGTACTTAGTATGCCTAAAAAGATCTGAGATCCATTTTCAAATTCTCATACCGAAATGGACAGTTTGCATGGTGACTCAAGGAGATTGGATTAGTTGACAAGGGTTATGGAGTCAAGATTTGTGGAATTGGCTCAGGGATTGAATGTATAGATTTTATGAACTATCACTAAGAAGAAAAACCTCCTAAAACCATTACTAGAATATAATAGAGAAGAAATAGATGGATGTATATTCAAAAGTGTTAAAATGGATTAGATAATGACTTTAACCTATCTATCACTCACCTAGTCTCCATGACATCTATTTAATTCATACTATCACTTGTATGGATAGACCATAATCTAAGTTTCTTATAGGTTTTGATGTGTTTTTTAAGTGAAAAGGGTAATTGGTGGATGAAATCCATTGAATTAGGTCAAAAAGGAATTATTATAACTCCATATACTCATCTTTCATCATAGATAAGCATAAAAATACCTATGCTACATAGTTCACTATAGGTAATCTTGGATAGATAGTGGAAATAAGAAGTGGTTGCCTAGTGAGAAGATGAAAGATCTAATTTTAGATCTTTTTAAGGTATAAATCATGGAGTAAAATACAAAATATATTTTAATAGGTATCCTGACATCTCTTCTATTGATTTCCTTAAGAAACTACCAGTCACCTTGATGACAAATGTGAAGAATGAATCCAAAAAGGTTAGTAAGTGACTAAAGATAGTGAACACAAGTGTCAAGAGGAACCTTGTTAGTTAGGGAGGTATCTGATGACTATCACATCTTTTTTATAACCTCCCTAAGATATTTCATATTTTTCAAGACTTCCTAGTTCAATTTCAAGTTGTCAAGTGATGCTTCATCATGAAGGCAGCTTCGAGAAGGTTAATTAAGGTCTCTATGCCAACTTAGAATAATTTAATTTTTATAGACACTTATCCATGAAAACCTCCTAACATTTTTTCTAATTCATTATCTTGAAATATAACTAGTTTCTAATTCTTGACACTTGGATTTGTGACCCTTCCACTTTTCTTATTCTCCCTCTTCTATGTTCTATAAATGCAAGCCTTTTTGGCTTTGTAAAAAAATCCACACCTGGTATGGTGAAGCCCTACTAGTTTGAATATTGTATTTGCATTTAAAATAAATATTTTCAATCTAGTTTTGAGTTCATGACTTCTTGTTTAAGTGTGTGAACTAGTTCATAGTGAAGATTCTAGTGACAAGTATCTATCCTTTCCTTCTCTTTACTTTTCCATGTTTGATGTAAGTAGTTTTCCCTCTAACAAGTCAAATGAAGTATAGCTAGTGTATTTTTATATATTCAAGTTTAAGGAGTATCCTTAACATCTACAATATGACCTTATGTTTACTCACCTTAAGAAGTACAATGCATATCACCTCTATGTTTGAAATACTAATGTTAAATCAATCTAGAATGTTGAGACTACTCTTTTGAGTCATGTTTCATAGTGAAAGTATATGGTAGTTTATAATATATCACACTGGTATATCACCTCATTATAATAGTTTGATTTCATATTTCCTTCTATCCCTTTTCATCCAAGTAAGCAATTAGTTTAGGCGATAAGCTATAAAAGACTAATTTAGTGAGTTAGCCCTTAAACCTAGAGGTTTATCCCTACTATAGGCAACCAATAGACCTAGAGGTAATCTAATTTTTCACTCAATTTATATCAGGCTTGAATAACCATCTCTAGGGTATGATATTGAGTGACAATAGTTATGGTACACCTGATGTGACTATTATCCCAAGTATGTCTTATCAAGGTCAATGTTGGTATTGATGACATCACATATGGATATGGTGTTCTACTCAACATTTGGTGACTCCATTTAAGGTAATATCTCATTTTAGACCAATTTTTATCATTCCTTTGTTCATACTTCATGGTCCTTACTAGGTCAACTACTAGTATAGGTAAAAGTCCCATAAACCCACTCCTTCAGCTTAAAATTCCTCTTGAATTTCAACATACCCAGCTTATCTTAACATTTGAATATCAATAATACTTTGAAATCCAAGAAATTCAAGATGCTAAAGTGGAACTTGAGGACAACATGGCTAGGAAACATGCCTTCCTAGAATTTAACACTAAAAATCCTATATACTACAATGCATATTATTATATACCTCCTATTGCTACTAAGAGTGTTCCCACTTTTAATGGGGAAGGTCATGTCACCCCAAGTGAGCATATTAGGGGCATATCTAAATTATGTAGCTTTCATAATGTTACTAAAGTAAACATTTCAATTAGACTACTTTCAATGTACCTTAGAAGAAAGGCCCTTGACTAGTATAGGACATTACCAGGAGGATGTATCACCACTTGGGATGAGTTTGGAGAGTTGTTAACACAAAGTTTTGAAGACAAAATTGATCATACATCACTCATTCATAAACTTAATGTAATTCAAAGAGGTCCTAAGGAGATAATGCACAAATTCAATGAGATATTTCAAAGAAATTTGTATAGGCTACCTCCTCCCATGAGACCACCTACCAACTTTGTTTTCCCTACATATCTAAAAGTAATTGGAACTGACATAGCCATCATGTTGTAGTCCATGGATGGTTACACCTTCCTAAAGCATATGACATATCCATTAAAGATAAGAATGGCCTAATACTAGCTAGTAAAATCCTTTCCAAAGTATATATGCCCATTCTACCCAACATGTTTATTATTACTCCAACTATTAGTCTAATTCCAAATGCAAACACCAAGTCTAGACCCACCCCAAAAAAGGTAGAAGATACCATTGATTGGGAGGTAAGGTCTAAATCCTTATAGAATCAATTTAGGAAACTAAATATGCATTATGGATTTAACCAAAACCCTTATCCCTATCCTCAAAAATTAAATAGGTTCCCACCTCAGTAATATGGTCAAGGGAGAGGGCAAGGGAAACCAAACTTCAATAAGCTACCTAATGAATATAACCTAACTTCTACTTTCAACACAAGAATTATGTTCTAATCCATAGTAACTTGGTTTAAGGAGAATAATGGCATAAATTAAAATAAATGGATGCAAGTTAAGGTAGGAAATAATAATTTTTAGCTTAAGGAGGAGTTACCCCTTAATTGATAGTAGAATATGAGAATTTGTTTCAATCAGAAACAAATGAAGGATAGCAGCCCCAAGGAGTGAGCTTGATAAACTCTCAAGTGGAAGACACATTTCTCCTAAACCAACTAACCTCTATTATATATATTATAATATAAAATATGGGTATCTTTTGGAATGTTCATGGTGTTGACACAAGTTCAGTTAATCCCCTTACAAGGTATCAAGGTGTGAGTGTAATTGTGACAGTCCCTACAACTTTTACACCTCTCCAGAATTATAATGTTGGAAGGGTCACTAAAATTGATCCATTACCTCAATATCAAGGCACTTATTTTCCTTCAATAATTCAATAAAATGTGAGTGTTCCTACTTTGAATATTTTTTATTCTTTGAAGAGTGATAAGACTAGTATCTCTGTTTAGGAAGTATTCCACATGCTCGATCAAAAAGAGCTTCTTAAAGAGTAGATATCCCAAATCCATATCAATACTTAAGAATAAATACATGGTTATGTTTTACTCACTAATTATCCTACCCACATTTTTGAACCCTCTACCAAATATGAAAAGTCCCCAACTTCTACCTCACTCTCATTGTGGGAGACAAGCTTGTTCACAATTACATTGTGGATAGTGGGGCAAGTACCTCAATGATGCCCAAACTTGTGGTTGATAAATTCTATTTAAGATATGAACCATATATTAAGTGAGTGATACAACTTAATGGGAATATAGATAATTCCTTGGGGCTCATCAAAGACTTGATATTTTTCTCACATGATTGTTTAAGCTTTCATATCCTTCAAGATATAGTGGTTGTTGATCTGCCTACCCATGTTGATATCTTCCTTTCAAGGAATTTCATACCCAATATGAGGATACTTCTCAAGTAATTGGTGATTATTTTCATTTAATATAAGGTATGGAGAAAATGTAACCATTAAGACACAACCATTGGATAAGTTTCATATTAAGACATATGTGGAAGCAATCTCTAATCTAAATTGTGTCATAAATGATCAAGAAGATCATGCTATGTATGATGGGGAATCATAAAAACTTGATGGTATCTCTAACCTTTTCCTAGATGAGTATGGTTCTAACACTTATGGACATGATCCATGCACTTTTATTAAGCAAACAGACCTCAACACATACATCATCCATGAGGAAGGTGATGGAAAATCTAAGGTAAGCATTGATAATTATTTTCCACAAGTTGTTAAGGGTAATTACCTTATTCGTATGCATGATGATTATATTATTAAAATTATGTAAGATCAGGATAATGACGAAGACAAATCGATTTTATCTACACAAGATGGAAGAGTCCATGAAGATGATAACCATGAATAAGAAAATGATCTATGGTAAAAGTTCCCTGCCATAGTTCAAAAGTTTGAATAGTTGGGTTATCCAACTAAACTTCCTAATAAGTGTGAGCTTGATAGTAAATTTTTTTATGAATCTCCTAAGAAAGAAGGATAGTGTCTTATCAAGCATGAAAATGAATGTCTAACTATTATCAAGAAAGTTGTAGTCAATAAGGATTCTAATGAATCCAAAGAAGAAATGTTTGTGATTGAGAAGTAGTCTCAACCTCATTATGATGTTGAATCACTTTCAAACATGTTGGAACAACAAGGAGATAAGTGTGATAGTTATATACATCAAGTGCATCATGTTCTAGAAGAATTTAAAGTTGAGATAACTTTGATGACTTTTAATATTTAATTTGGGAAGTGCCAATTGGACATGATAGAAGTCAAGCCAAATGAAAAGTCAAAAAAACCTTCAAGAGAGGTACATGGAATGTTATTGAGATATCCAAGTGAAACACTTGTAGTCAGAATAAGATCTAAATATGGTAAGTCGTTTGAGTATCTACATAAGCATGTTTTCATTGATAAGTATGTTTCACATGATAGATTACTTTCATGGAGCATCAATGATGCAAGACACGCTATCTTTGACCCTAGTTGAACCAATGGTGAATTTTTATTCACCTAAAGTATTTGAGGTCTTGTACATACTAGGATAGGTTTGATTTTCTTATTTTATGTGTGTTTTTCCTAAGTGTTCTTGAGAACACAAGTTGGTTTGCTTTGGTTTTTGGTCTTGTGTATTTATTTATTATTATTTGGCATTGTTTGGTGTCCTTTTAGAGGCAAATTATTATCAAATATAGTGTGTATAATACTCCATATCCCAATGGATAGGATAAGGCTACTAGTTTATAGCATAACTAGCTTATTACCCCTAAGAAATCACCAAAATGTTGACTAATTTGACCCTAAGTCAAATTAGGTCAACCCTCTATATAGTTAAAACTTTTATATGGTATATCAGGTTGTAAAAAGTGGTCCTATGGTTTTTAATTAAGTCAAATATTATGTTTTCATCCTTGTTCATATTTGTTAGTTTGTCTAATGTCATCTAGGGTCACCTTTTGAGTCATTTAATGAAGTGGTATGGTTTTAATGAAACATAAAGGTTTCAAGAAGAAGTGTAATAGCCCACATGTCAAGAATAGTTAGAGGAACTATTGGGAAACCAACAAATTGAAAGTTCAATGTCTATCCAATAAGATCAAGTAGTTGTAGGTGGTTTTAGGTAGTTATACAGCCTGCATATAGTTATGGCATGTGGGAAGACTTCCAAATTGTCTCTATAGATACCAAAAACTAACTTATATGCTTAGGTAGCTTTGATAAACTCAAAATCACCAAAAAAAAACCTCTCTCTCTCTCATCACTCTTTTGGACAAGTTAAAGAAGTCAAACATTCTTCCTTTAGTATGGACAGGAGGAATAGAGTTAGGGAGAGTACACTTGGTGGGTGAAATTGGTCTCTATGTACTCCAACGTAATTATCATAGTTCTAAGGTTGGTGTCCTGAGCTTCATGAACCATTGCTAAGAGTGTTAGTGACTCCAAGCTACCCACACATCCTGAATGGCTTCAATTTTCTTCTCTATTTAGATTGGTCCAAACAAACTAAGTGGTGTACATGATATTGAAGAGTATGACCATCTTTATCTTATGGTTATCATTTTGTTTTTCACATGTGTAAGTCAATGAATAAGTAGGACTATCTCATTTTCCTCATTGAAGGCACCATAAAAGTTTGCAGACATTATTTTCATAATTGCAAAGTTGTCTTCCTATTTTGGTCTTTATAAAAAATGTAATTTATTGGTTTTTAGTCTTTCATTACTTGGTGATTAGCCTCTCCTTTAAATTTTTGGTCTCAACAGTATTACATATGAAATTCAAGGCTAACACATAAGCATAATCAATCTCTCCCTATAATAGTCACCTACAGTCAAGTGGAGTTGAGCCTTAATCAGTCATGTTGATGAATCAAAGAGATTTAAAGGTTATGAAGAGACTATCAAAGTGAAAATAATAAGACTGAGCTATTTAAATAGTTAGATATTAGTTTTGTGAACTAATTCTTAGTACACAGTCATATAATGTCTTCACCTATAGGCAGTCTCTAGCAGTGGCCTGAGTTCAATCCAAAAGGGGTAGAGGAGTGTTGATATGAAGGTGTTTGAGTTTAATGGAAACGTTAAATGAAGTTTGAGATCATATAAAATATCATGGTGATAATGGTAAATCCATTATATTTCAAACATACCTAAGTCCTTGTTCCTAGTTTGAAAAGATACAATTGAGATGTTTTACCTTAACTTCTTTGAATAAGTGTTTTACCCATACTCAGTATCATCTTGTGATGAAGTGTTGAGGTCTATGTTAATTTGAATGTCTTATTTCTTATATCCAAAAACTATAAACAAAATAGTGACACATGAAGGGGTTAATAAGTCAAAAGAGACTAATGGTTTGATGGATTTCAACTTAGTCAAGTTTCTACTAAAGATATTTAGTAACTATAGTATCAAAAAGACCAAAAGTGAACATTGAAGTGCAACAGTGGCACATGATGCATTGATGATGAGATAATAAAACTTAGTTCAAAGGCATGAGATGAATATGCCCAAGTGGAGAATGGACTTATGAAACATAGTAATAATTCATAAATGAGCTCTTACAAGATATTTTCAATTTCTATCTAATGCACATCTACAGGTAACATAGTCTGACTGAGTAGACAAACTAACTCATGTTGGTAAAGAGAGGCAATTTAAATGTGAGCATATCCTTAAAGGAGTGAATTTAAATAGATATGTAATGGTTTTAGTGACCTCAAAAGGATCTTAGGGCATGATATATAATGTTCAAGTGTTGAAGGTCACCTATAGGAATCTTATTTGCCTAAGATAAGACACATATAGTCTGACCACAAACTAGTTCTAGCACATGAGAGATGTGAGATTGGAAGGGTGGTAGAGATGTAACATGTAAAAAATGTTGAGACCACTCACACATTTGAAACATCAACTTCATATGATTCTTCAAGTAATAAAATGGAGTAGAGGTAATTTTGTAACTCCACACTCAACTTGAGCTTCTAAACCCTATAGACAGTCACTAAGATTAAGAGGTTAGTTTTAGATTTTGGAGTGTTGAGAGATATACAGAAGTGATATTGATTTGTAACTTTGTACATAAGGTCATCAATACCTATTACATCCTCCCATGACTTTAATATAGCTTGGTGAATAGGGGAGATGCCCTCTATTTTATCTCAAATAGAGGGCACTCCAGTAGTGAGATAACTACATGTTTAGTATGTGAATGAGAGATATATGAATGGCATAGTCATGAAGGAATGGTTAATTTTTTCTAAATGTTATCTATATGTGGAGAGAGGTATAGGATCACTTATAGCCTTTAGAACCACTTAGTGGTGGTCATATGCATAAAAGTATAGTATAGGACTATTAAGCCTAGACTAAGCCTAAACCCTTAGGGTACCTATTTCCATTTATATGACCACATGGTAATCCTAATCCATATGATGACCTTTAGGGGAGAGTTCAGGATTATTTGGAAGCATTAGTTTATAGGTAATTACACAGAGTGGTCATGTTTGGCCTAAAGTCCTATCAAGGGTACTCAAAACACCTAGAAGGAGCTCAAGAGCCATGTTAAAATGCTCATACTTGTACATTAATTATTAATGGTAACTCAAGGAGATGGGATTATTTGATGAGGGTTATGGACTCAAGATCTATGGAATTGGTTTAGGGATTGAACAACTAGATTTTATGAATTATCACTAAGAAGCAAAATCTCCAAAAACCCTTTCTAGAACCTAATAGAGAATAAATAGATGGAGATACATTAAAAAGTGTTAAAATGTCTTGGAAAATGACTTGAACCTATCTATCACTCACCCAGGCTCCATGACATCTATTTTTTTAATACTGTTACTTGTATAAATAGACCATAATCTAAGTTTATTATAGGTGTTGATGTGTTTTTTAGGTGCATATGAGAATTAGTGGATGAAATACATTAAATTAGGTCAATAGGTACTTATTATAACTCCATATACTCATCTCTCATCATAGATAAGCATAAAAATACCTCTACTACATAGTTCACTATAGGCAGTCTTGGATAGATAGAGAAAATGAGAAGTGAATGCCTAGTGAAAAGATTAAAGGTCCAAATTTGGATATTTTTAAGGTCTAAATCATGGATTAAAAGATATATAATATTTTAATAGGTTTACTAACACCTATTACATGTATTTATTTGATAAAATACCATTCACCTTGATGATAAATGTGAATATTAAAGCTAATAGGGTTAGTAATTGACTGTAGATAGTGAGCACAAGTGTCAAGAGGAAGGCTATCAGTTAGGGAGGTATCTGATGACTATAACATATTTTTTCTAACCTCCATAATATATTTCATATGTTTCAATACTTCCTACTTTATTTTCAATTTCTCAAGTGATGCTTCATCATGAAGGCATTTCAAAAAGGCTAGTTGAGGTCTCTATGCCAACTTTAGGAGAATAATGCAATTATAATGGACACTTGTCCATGATAACATATTGACCTCTTTTTATACTTAATTATCTCTAAATATAACTAGTTTAAAATTATTGACACTTTGATTCATGACCCTTCCACTTCTCTTCTTCTCTCTCTTCTCCTATGTTATAAAAATGGAAGCCTTTTTTGCTTTGTTAAAAAATCCACACTTGTTATGGTAAAGCCTTGCTATTTTGAATACTATATTTGCCTTTGATATAAATATTTCAAATGTATTTTTAATTTCGTTAATTCTTATTTAAATTTTTAAAATGGTGCATAGTGAAGTGTTTAGTGACAAGTATCTATCCTTGCCTTTTCTTTCCTCTTCCATGTTTGATGTAAGTAGTTCTCTCTCTAACAAATCACATGAAGTGTAGCTAGTGTATTTGTCTATATTCAAGTGTAAGTATTAACATTAATGTCTTGAATATAACCTTATGTTCACTCACCATGAGAAGTACAATGCATATCACATCCATGTTTGAAATACTGATGTTAGAGTAATCTAGAATGTTGAGACTAATTTTGTGAGTCATGCATCATAGTACAAGTGTATGGTAGTCTATTGGAGATAATTATGGTGTATCACCTCATTATAATATTTTAATTTCACATTTATTTATATACCTTTTCATCCAAGAAAAAAATTGGTGTAGGTGATAATCTATCAAAGACTAATATAGGTAGCTAGCCCTTAAACCTACAGGTTTACCTCTGCTATAGGCAACCCATAAGACTAGAGGTAATCCAATGTTTCACTCAATCTAGATTAGGATTTAATAACCTTATCTAGGGTTCAAACTCTACATTTTTATTATCTCACCATTCACCCATTTATCACACATATCCCCATGGAACTCTAAGTGATCACTCCATTATGACTGAAATAAGAACCATGGCCTTTTCTATATCCAACATCTTGATTAATAAATGGTTTTGTTGACAAAAAATCCTTTTATCCCCCTAAAAAATATATCATTTACCATTTAAAACATATAATTTGAACTCAGTTATGTATCTATTTATGGTAAAATTTGTCTAATGATAGATCACATAAATCTAACTATTTTCCAAATTTTATAGCCACTCTATCTTCTCTTTAGTCTATGAAATAACATCTATAGTTCTAAATTAGAAATAGTGATATTCCAATTAGGCCAACCAAGTAGTTAATAGTCTAGGTAGTTTATACCAAAATATTTCATAAGTCCCACCATAGATATGTTCTTGTACTATTTCTCTCATGGTACATCCTATCCTTTGTGCTTCCTCTATGAATTTATTAATATTATATTCTAACCAAATTTACACATCTATTTGATCGGGTAACCATTACACCATCTCTTTAGCTAATGATGTTCCATGATCACCATGCCATTATTAGTAGACATTCTTGATCATTCATTAGAATGTGATAAATAGAGGGATAGTCCTGTGAGTCAAATTAGGAAGTAATAAAAAACATAGATAGTTAAAGGAAGATAAAACATCAAGAAGGCAACATAGATTATAATCTTAATAAGTTAGAATAATTTCATAGATCAAGCTTAATTATGCAAGAAATAGAACATTATTACTAGAACTATTGAAATAAACCAATTACATATATCTAATCATGTGAATCAATTAACAACCATAGAGATAAAACCATATGAAAATTAGTTGAATATCCATTATAGAAATGATCAAAACATAGAGCAATATTTATCAATCAATCCATCTATTAAAATGAATCCACTATACTCATATAATTAGCTAATGATTATAATAAGTCCAACCCTACTTTTACATTTAGGAAAAACATATATAGATTTCAATTTTGTGTTTGTTATAACTCCTTAAGTTATTCTTGGAGAAAATATGCTTGAGATGCAATTAGAATAACTATGTAAAAATAAATCTAACATGATATATATTTGTCATATAGTCTAAACATGCAATTTTATTCTCATATTTATCTACTAATAATGATGGTTATTATCTAGATCACCAATTTTTAGTTGGTTATGCCTAACCTAAGAACACATAAATATTTTTATATTGATCTTAATTATAACTTTATTATGAATTACTTTACATTTACATATTATTCATTTAATATATGTAGTTCCTTATCCTTTTATTATACCTAACATTATTTATTATTCCATTGATGCTCATAGGTCTAAGATGGAATAGGTACTAGCTTCTTCCCATTATACTCTAGTCACTTTTGAGCCTCTTCATAACATGTTCCTTGATCATGTTATGATAGGACCATACTATTTTACCAAATTTTCTTATTATTTAAACATCCTTCTTCCCAATATGTTATCCAAATTATTCTAACCTACATTGAGGCCATCTCTTATAGGTACAGAGCCCACTCATGATCCTCCTCTTAAATGCTTAGATCCTGATGATATATTTGATGAAGCCCTACCCATGCCCAAACATGACTACCCACCTAGGCCTTGGGTAGATGAGACATATTTTGAGTTTCAAAAAATAGGTTGTCATTAGCCCAAATATTATCGAGCATATCATATATTTCTATCATAATAATAGTTACAAAGTTATGTTCTTGGCATAGATAGTTGACCTCCAAAGTTAGCTATTCCTAGGTGCACTTCATTTTTTCATGGCATGACTATGCATACTTTAACACTACCAAAATATTTGATAGTACATTGATGTACTTCATCCTAAAACAATGTAACCTTTTACTAACAAAAACCTACCACCTGCTAAGCTACCTCCATAATATATTCCCAAGAATGAGGAAGTTTATTTCCTTTGGTACTAGTGTGATATACATAATATAGATAGATGTAGAGAATTCTAGTATCATTTATATAATTTTTGTGCCATACACATTCACCTTATTAATAATTTTATTAGTGTCATCATGGTCATTCTCCTCAACTTTCACCTTCTCATAGATAAGAGGATATCAAATACACATTAGTGTAATTTCATCGCATTAATTATCTTTCATAGGAGGCACCATTCCCTATTCATTATTATTCTAATTTTACTAATTTATCAATAGATATCATGCATCAAGAAGTCCTCACATGACTCTATACATAGATAAACAAGACTATGATTAGATGTAGATTTTAGTTGCAACATGACTTATCTAATGATATTGATGATGTATGTCAAGATATATATCATCATTTATGAACATATTTTTATGTCATATCATATTATTATTCACATTAATATATGATTATTTTTTATATTTACATTTCATTATAATGTTTTTTGATGCCTTTTTGATTCAAGATCATTCATGGTCTTGAGAAATCTTACATCACCAAAAATAGAGTGTGTGTTTATTTTTATAATCTTTTATCTCATTTATGGTGTGTTTGGTTCGGAGGAAGGTGGTCTTAGTTACCATACTAGATCATCCATGTTCTTTTCATTTTATTAAAGATGACATCATTTTGGCACTTCACCATTTATATTTTAGTGTTTTATTCTTTATAATATATGTCAGATCAAAAACTTCATCTTTATTGTTGGTAGATCTTCTATACTAATCAAACATCATATAGTTATTTGCTCGTGTTAAATGGTTAGCCAATGTTTCTATGGTAATCAAGATTACTATCCCCATTTTGGTCATGCACACAAAGCTTCCAACATAAATTTTTAATAGATAGTCTCTTTATCAATTTGGTCTTTATTTAAAAGTGATATGAGTTGGAGTGTTGACAAGTGATAATTAGAACTGAGTGACTAGTTGGGTCTTAAGCTCTTTACACATGGAAAATCCCTTTGGTAACAATGACTATAATTAATGATTAGAATACATGAAGTTTGTGATGGAGTTTTTTTTATTTTTATATATGGGCATGTGGCATGTTTCAAACATTAAACATTTGTTCATTAAGTTATTTACCTAGAATGGTTGATAAATGTCTCTTAGGTTACATGGTAGTGTAAACCAAATTTGATTTATCTAAATGTTTTTTATGTTACTTAGTATATTTTATTGTGGTAACTAGGAAAATAATAAATAAATAGGTAGTAGTGATTGGTGAAGTCTTTACACATTTTCATGCAAGAGTATAAAGTCCATGCAATTCATTACACATAGATCATTCTTCCCTATATGCTTATCAAAAATAAAAAAAATATACATCTATCTTATAATGCTCTTCATATTTTTTGATGGTGTTGGTTAGAGTGTCTAAGCTTGAATTCACCTATAACTTCTTAATATTTGCATGAAATGGTCTATAGGAGTGAAAGGCCCAAATTGGTTTTGTGTAAGACCAATGCTTCATGTAGTGTTATTCAAAATTGTAAACTAGACTAATGTTGATATTTTATTACCTTCATTCCCAATTACCTGGGAAGAAGAAATTATGACTAAGACTTAGAATAATATAAGTGTTTATATAATTATATCCATGGATATAATCCTAACTGGTTCATGTAAGTTTAAACTATGTTAAATGTTAATAAGAAGTCCACCCAAATGTATAAATTTTTCCTCCTATTTTAAAATCTCAATGAGAAACCCAATTTATATTAGTTGTACATATTGAAATGAGTTTTGTATTTTCTTGATGTCATTACTCTTGAAAAAACCCAGGATGAATGTGAAATGCTTTTATGAGGGTAAATGTTTGGGAGAGATCAGAGGTCTAATATTTTTTATCCATATAAGAATGACATTTAATTTTGAGCTCCTCTACTGAAAAAAGGGACTTTGACAAGAATGGCATTGTTTTTACTTTAATTGGTCTAAGAGTTCTAGTTAAGATATAAATTTTTGGAAATAATTATATGTATGACCTATATATATCTTGTAATTATTTTCCTCCATGTATTTGCTCATTTAATAAGCCTAGTTGTATCAAAATTGGGGTTGTAGTTTCATTATTTAATGTAAGAGTGATTATCCATAGTTTGTTATCAGAATGTATGATGAAATGTTTATGTGTCATGGATTATGTTTGAACCCATGAAAGATGGGAATTAATGGCATACTTTAGTTCTTTTCTCCCTCCTCATGCTTACACTAAGTAGTAACATAGAAAGGTAGTGTCCTTGAGGCTATGACAAACTCCTTAATGTGTGTTGTAGGTTGTGAGATATAAGTCTACTAATAGTTCACAAGTTGTTGAAAAGATTTCATTGGTTATTAAAGTTATGTGAAGTACTAAAAGAGTGTGAGGTATTTTTTGAGATAATCAAATTAGATTCTATTATAGGTCATTAAAAATAAGCCTATTTATTCATGATGAGATATGGAACACAAATAATGGCACATGAGATGGGTGAGCTGATGCATATGCTAAAATTATTCTAGGTAAGGTTGGACATGATGGTAAGAATACACAAGATGATGAAGGTGAATTTGAGTGTGCTATTGATGAGGAATATTTGATGGTGGAGTTATTATCCTTATAAGTTTGGATTAATACTCTAGATATATTCCAAGAAAGTAGAGGAAAATAGACTAGCAAATAGAAGAGACCAATTGAGGTTATGGTGGAGAGAAAAGTTAAATATCTCAATGATAATTTATTGTTTTGTGGAAATTATAATATTTAAAAACTCATGACTTGTGTATTTAATCTTGAATTTTATTTTATGATTAAGAATATTATTGACCCCAATGAGGGTGAATCTTGAAAGAGAGTAGTTGTGTAAGTTTTAACCATGTTTTGTAATGATATCCAAGTGAGGAGACAAAGGATAGATAAGAAGAAATTTTATGAGTGAGAAAATATAGTTTCAAGATGTTTGGGTGTTTTGTACACCCAAAATTATAGCTGAGACGGTTGAGGAATCTTCATGTGAAGAGGATTGAGAGTGGATGTAAAAATCATATTTCTAAGAGAGGCAATATGGATGGGGAAATATCATGTTAATATCTATATAATACTTTAATAAGTAGAAATCAGGTGTATAAGTACACAAAAGAGTAGGATGTCTTGGAAGGAAACAAAGATAGGCTTCTATATACAAAGCATAGTTATCATTTTTAGAATAATTGTGTGGAAATGAGATCTAAGCAGCTCATTGGTGAAAATAATCTTGTGAATTATGATGGATATGTGTTAAATTATATAATATAAGTTGGATACCCATTTAGTGTTGATGGAAAAATTATTTTTAAGTCCCATGAATGGGTAAATTCTAATTTTTCCTTGGTTCATGATGACAACAAGATTGTCAATTTTATTCTAGATGATAGTGAGGTTGAGGAAAAGTAAGGTATGATGCATTTTTAGTTGGCTGAAATAATTGAGGTGAAATAAAATTTCATACATGATGAGTTTCACATGATTAAAGGGATCAACCAAGTAGAGTTACAAGTTTCCATGATGAAAGCTTTTAATAAGGTGGTTGTGCAAGCTAGTACACATAGAGAGGATATAGTGAAGGTTCAACAATGTGATAGCACTAAAAATAGAGGTATATGTGAGGATAAGAAATTATGGATATTTTGAGATCTTATTGTGAGATTGAAAACCATGAGATGCAGGTTAACATTGGTGAAGGGTTAGACAACATGCATTTAGAGCATGATGAGATCATTTATGAGGTGAATGAGGGAACTCTTGATTTACCTAATATGTTTATGTATTATATGGGTCCATCCATGGATAAGATATCAAAGATAAAGACTAAGTGTGGAGTATTCTAACATGTTCATTGGTATGAGAGATAGAGTGACTAAATTAACCAAGAGACGAATATGGAAGCAATGGAATAAGAATAAGTTGGTTTTGATATTATAGCCTTGGTTGATTGTATTCAATGAAAAATGGAGACAAAAGACTGTGATAGATCATGGTAACATGTTTTTTCTCAATATTATGTGGAGATAGAGACTCATTTTCATCCAATTGATAAAGGAGGGTTGTCCAAATAACAACTAAATGAAGATGGAGAAGTCTTTGAGAATCCTATAATTATTATGTAGTAAGCTTGTATTGGGATAATATTTGAGAGGATGAAACTAAGTTTGAAATAAGTTCAAGTGTATGATGAATAAATTTATGTTATAAGTGTGGATATTGAGTTTCTTAAACTCACTAAAAGTATAGAGTAATGGTTGATTTGTATGGAAGACCAAATGTGTGGTGTAGAAGTAGATGTTGTAGCTAAGATGGAGAGATTTCTTTCTATATAAATGCAGACATAAAATTATGATAAGGTAAAAACTATCCTTGAGGTGATTTTTGATGTTATGGGCTATAATTTTGATGACCTAGTGTATATTGATTCAATTTTTTTGAGATTGGGAGTGATAGATGAGATTAAATCCATGAGAGAGTAATTAAAAATGATGGTTTATGATGTTGTGAATGATCCAAAATCTAGTTTTAAAATGTGTGAATAAATAAAAGTTGGATTTAAGTGGAGGTAGATGTAAAATAGTGGGTTTGATCTCACATGTAAGTGTGGGATGCATAAGAGAGCATCTTGGTAGTGGTGGTGGATAGATGAGAGTGGGTTTTAAACCATAAAGGAGTTGATTGAGAAATAGTTATGCCTTTTTCATAAGAGGATGAATGATGGTGGTTCAAATCCCACAAAATAGATAATTTATTGGTGTGTATCTAATCCCAAAAGGAGAGAGAGAGAGAGAGAGAGAGAGAGAGAGAGAGAGAGAGAGAGAGAGAGAGAGAGAGAGAGAGAGAGAGAGAGAGAGAGAGAGAGAGAGAGAGAGAGAGAGAGAGAATAAAAGAGAAACTAACATGTAGGAGTTGGATATGTCATATTAAAAATAATAACATTCATATAAGGTACTTGGTATATTGGAATGGGATGTCATGGTCACTTTTCCTCATGACCAAAAGAGTAGCTTTGCTACATATCTCTTCCAAGTGAGATGAAAGTTGGGCTAAGGACACAATCATTTACACTTGACAAGGGTCCAATTGCTTTAGTGAAATTTTGGGAACTAATACGCCCTAATCACACTTTAACACTTGGATAATATTCTCAAGTGTATCTTATGACTCTAACACACTTAAAAACACCCTTATATATATATATATATAAGGGTGTTTTTAAGTGTTTTAGAGTCATAAGATACACTTGAGAATATTATCCAAGTGTTAAAGTGTGATTAGGGCGTATTAGTTCCCAAAATTTCACTAAAGCAATTGGACCCTTGTCAAGTGTAAATGACTGTGTCCTTAGCCCAACTTTCATCTCCAAGTGTTCTTTTGGAAGGTCAAGTTCATGTAAAATTTTACTAAGCTCTTTGTCTAGTCTTTACTTGGCAAAGGTGCCATTCCCTTAGACTTTTCAATCTTTTTACATGAACACAATGTTCAATAAAAATAGGTCTTCAATATTTTTATCTTAGATAAAAAGTATGAAGACGTATTTCCATCAAACTTTTGTCAATTGTAAAAGGTTTGAAGGAATTTAATGTTTTATTTGTTTTGAGCTAAGTGTTTTAGAAAAGATTTGAAGGGTCATTTATTTTGGACTTTTTGTCTATGGTAAAAATTCTAAAGGTTGCATTCCCTTCAAGCATTTTTCCCACACAAAAATCTTGAAAGAAATCCTTTCTTTTAGAAAAAGTGCAAAGTCTTATTTATATCAAAAAAATTGTCTATGGAAAAAATTCCAAAGAACATTTACCCTTCAGGAATTTTTCCTACTTAAAAAGCCCAAAATAGCTATAAGGACTTATTTACCTCAACTAAAGTATCCATAAAAGGTCTAAAGGGTCATTTCCTTTGGGCATTTTTCCCTTTCAAAATTATTGAAGGACACTTGTAGAATGGTCATTTTCCTTTGAAATATTTTTGAAGAATCATTTCCTTTGATCATTTTTCCCTTGCAAAATTCTCAAAGGGCACCTTCAAAAGGTTCGAAGGGTTATTTTTTCTTTGTAAAATTTTTGAAGGGTCACTTTCTTTGAACATTTTTCCCTTACAAAATTATTGAAGGGAACTTTTAGAAAGTTCAAAGGATAAGTCTGGAGGTAAAAGAACGATTTCAATATTCCTAAAGGACACTTTAAATAAGTTTGAAGGGCACTTTCAATGGATCTAAAGGACCATTCCAAAAGGCCGAAGGGTAATTTTGGAGGGTAGGTTCCCTTGACAAAGAATCTAAAGGGTGTGTTTAGGAGCTTGAAGGGTGATTTTGGAAAAGTTGTTGCGGAGTAGAAGTCCTATTTCTTTTGGGCATGTTTCCCTAGCAAAAATTTAGAAAGAATTGCAATTCTTCAGGGAAAGTACCAAGTTTATTTTCTATGGGTAAATTTTTTTTGGATAAAATGTCTGAAACAATTATCTTGATAAAAAAAAAGGAGCTAAATTCTTAATTATTTTGGCAAAATTCAAAATGCACAATTCCTTCAACAAAAGTGCAAAGGACTATTTTCTTTGGGGGAATTGTTTCAGACAAAATGTTTGAAACAATTATCCTGATGAAGACAAAAGGCCGAAGACTCAATTATTGAAGGAAAAGTGTGAATTCAAAATCCTTCAAGGACATTATTTTGGGAATTTTTCTAAAATAATTATCCAGATAGAATGCTTAAAAGAATTCTTATAGGACAATTGTACCAAAAAAAATACCAATGTAGAAGTGCTAAAGTAAATAAAAATTCTAAAGACAAAGACTCAAAAAATCATCATGAAAAAAAGTCTTTGAAGTAATATTTCCAAGTTACAGGGATGATAGTCTCGTGGACATCTTTTGATGGGTGTGAAAGTGTCAAATTTAAGCTATAGGGACTAGATTTTGGGATTAAAATGTTCAAAGATGGTCACATGAACATCAATTTTAGACCCCATGAAGTAGCCATTTGTTTTAAAATGGAGGTAGATCTAATGGAAAATGTTTACATGGAGAAGGATGATCTAATGATACATGATCAAAATTGAATAGTCAAAATACCCCTTGATAAGTGTAGGTGTGACAAGTTTCAAGCTTATGGGGCATAATTTAAAGTTTGATCATGTTTCAAATATTTGATGGTTTGAGCTAGCAGTTGATAGTTAAATGGGAATTGAGATCAAGTGAGATACTTCCATGTGGCATGAGAGTGCTCAAACTAGTAGAGGCCATCTGAAAGGTACATAAGAAGATTACATGGTTTCCAAGTGGCATATCATCAGGGTTAAGTAAAAGGTAGTATCTAATAACATTCCACCCCTCAAATCATGATATGATAGAGAAAATTTTATTTCCCCAACCATATTTGATGGTGTATATCCAAAGTTAAAAAATTAGGGATCTTATAGGCAAATGAATAAATGATAAGTGGCATAGTTACATGCCACAAATTAGAACTCAAGCATATCATGAAAAAATCTATGACTCACATTTTCTTAGGCAAGATAAAATTTTCAAAGATCCTAAATTACATGAGGAAGTGACAAGTATCTAGACTAGTGTTGATTAATTGAGTTAGTCACTCTTAGAGCCCATAAATGCCTAGTTGGATCCAATGTGATGTGAAAAATTTTAGTATATGGTAAAATTTGATCTTAAAGTTAAACTTGGTGGATCTTTCCTAGTTTGATAATGAGTCGAAGCAAAAAATAAGGTCCACAAGCCATTCCAAAATGAATATTCCCAATCATGATCATAGATCATTTTCTATTTCATGTCACAAATGGATCATTCCTGAGCCATCATTGCAATAATCATTTGTTTCATGGTGTGCACAAAAACTAAGGTAGTTGTATAAGAGGTTCCATCTATGCAAGTAACCATTCACTGGCATCTCTAGGAAGTTACATAGCAACAAAGTTTTCTCAGCCTCTACCATGTGATTCACCTTCTAGGTAGGTGTAAATGGCCATCCTTAGGTGATTCAACATGAAGACAAAGTCTATTTGGCTCTTCAAATTTTTTTCCTCCCTCCATCTCTATAATCAAGTGGCTAAGAACATCTCCAAGCAATTTTAGGTCCTCGTCATTATTTGTAGAGGTAGTTGCAATAATGATTTTTCTATAAAATTAACAAAGATCTCAAGCGTAGTAAAAGGCATTTTTTAGCTGGGAACATCTTGATAGAATTGGAAAATTTTGTTATGTAATTTTCATAAAATTGTAAACCATAGTCCTATATAAGAAGGTTTGAAAATGTATAAATATGGGTTTTGTCCTCTATTATAGTTTGTTATTGGTTGTTGGTTTTTATAGGTCATTTTAGGCATCCATTTTATCCAAGTCTAAGTTCTATAGGATTTTTTTTGGGATCAACTATTGTGTGTGTATCTTGTCTCCCTTTCTGAGGTGGTTATATCTATACATCCAATAGTAAGATTTAAGATCATATTTATGTTTCCCTTGTCAAAAGATAAATATCACCATAATTGTCCCCATGGTAGCATTTTGAAGTGTTGATGTTTGTAATATTTCTTCTCAATTCATTGGAAAATATTTGTGGTTCTTTATTGTATTCTATTAATGATATTTGGGTTTGTATTCATTACTAGTTATCATTCTGATCATGTAATTAGGTTATAATTCCCTTTCTATAGTTATCTTTGGAAATGTGTTGTTGAATACCTTTTAAGGGCACCCTTGGTTCATGAATTTAGCAAGAGAAAGTATTTGAGATTCTAGTTTTAGTGTGTGTTATAGGATTTTAGGGATCATTTAGTATTTACCATTATCTTGCATTTGAATTTTTATGCATCTTTGATGCAAAATAATTGTCATGAAATTTTACCAGACACCCTACTATTTAGAATCCACTAGCACACCACCCTCCATTTTATAATTAACTATAAACTTATCCTACCCTATAAATAACACATTTTATTTTATATTATAAGTGTTACTTATCTTGAAAATGCATAATATATTTTATATTTTAAATGTGTTTATATTTTTTGATTTAAATTATATTTATCTAGTTTTCCATTTATCCCCTCTTATTGAACATTTTATATAATGAGTATTGTATCCATTCCCTCATTTGTCTTTAGTAGCTTGTGTATGACATAGAGCATTTATGCATTTTGTGTGACAACCCTTCATGGGTGAAGTGTGAAAAATTGGTTATTCTCTAGTCATATTTGTCCCATGTGCCAAGAATCCCCATGGAGATTTAATTTTAAAATCCCTCCATGAGATACATCTACTCCATAGGTTCTCTCGCCTTTGTTTAAGTAGAGTCAAAAGTAGAGGGGAGTTAACCATACCCTCTGTAGGTGCCTCTCAATCATTTTGTACATTCAGTCTAATCTTTATGTCAAATCCTTCCCTAGATATAATGACATATTAGTAGGTTTTCCATCATTGCTCTCTATTTTTCTCAAGTTTACAAGATGTATAACTGGGAACCAATAGGGTGGCTAGAACTTTACATTGGCATATTCCCACCAATTCTACAAATTTGAATTTTCAAACTATTTTGTCAAGTTTGGGAGTATTCAATCATTTTAAAATAAATTTCAACATTTTATTTTTTTAATTAGGCTATATAATGGGTCAAGTTTTTTTCAATACATACATGGATCACATGATTATTCATTTTTATAGGTGTGTTATTAGTTAGGGTAGTTAGCAGACTCTCAACATTCTTGAAGGAATCCAAGCACCATTGGAAGTAGTTATAGATTCTATACACTTGTAAATGATTATTTTGGAGTCACTTATGGGGATTAATTCAAGGTGAAATATATGTAACCCTAGAGAAAATGAATTAAAAAGTGTCTTAGTTTTGAAAAGAAACTTTGCACACCTTATGTTATACCCTACATTTCTATGTTTTGTGACTAAAAGGATTGTGTAACCATCATATGCAAGGAAATATATTTTAGAATGTATATTTTATGAATTTGAATAATGTTGGGTGATAATTCAAGGATTTTTAAATGAAATTTTCTCAATTTTAAAAACTAGTGTTGTAGACCCTATTTTGCTTATGTTCTTTAGGTAAGAAGATTGAGAATGAATTCTTGAATAAGAAAGTTTATGTGGAAGGAGATACATATATGTTTTGGTAAGTTCATATTTTAATTACTTTAAGGTTATTAATATTTTTCATTAACTTTTTAATACTTATTTGTGAGAATTCATGCTAAACCTATCGGTGATAGTGAATCCAAAAACATAATCAAACTTAGTATCTAGTAAAACATGGGAAAGAGGCATGTATAGGGAGGAACTAATGAGTGGAAAATGTAAATATATTCTCTTAAAAACTTAAGAAAATAATAAAAATGTTTGAAACTAATTTAAAAAGTGAAAACACCAACTTTAACCCTCTCAAGTTTTTATAGACATCGATAACCCTATGGTTAGGGTTTGTAAACTAAAATTGGGTTGTCAAGAGTTTTGACTATCCAAAAACACTAGAACTTGGTCATCAATTATATTTTCAATTTTTCTTAAATGTTTTTAAATATTTAAACATGTACAGACTTTCCTAGTATGGTAATAAGCAACCATGTGTGTAATAGGATAATAGAGACCTAATTAAGCCTAGAAGATTATTAGAAACATGATATCTACATGGAGTTAGCCCAAGAAACTTCATTGAAAGATAGAGAAAGATAGAGGGTGGTAAAACATCAATTTAGTTTCAAAAAAATTTCTATATAAGTGGAAAAGGGATAAAAAAAGGCTAATATAAAGCCATGATTAATGAAGGAAATAGTGAATGGTAAAGAGTTGTGTTTCGAGGTTGTGAGGGTTGATAAAGAGACTAAAACAGGCTTGAATGAGTAAGGTAGTGACCTAATAACCTTAATATAGTCAATACCCTTTGTATAAATAATTATTTAATGCACTTATGAACATGCTTTGAATAATGAGGTATAGATGACTGAGTAGAGAAAGTGATATAGAAAGAATATTTGTATGAGAAGGTGGATAATGGACATGTTGAGTAGATCAAATTTGGATTAGAAAAGGTAAGATGTATATGTTCATATTTCCATCCATAATAGAAAAGTTTGATGAATACCTCTACATCATTTGGTATCAGAGTGGGAAGTTATTTGGAAAGAGAATAAATTAGGTTTGCAAGCAAAGAAAATAATATATAGAGAGAGGGAGAAAGGTGAATAGCTATGTGGTTAAAACCTTAAGCCAAAGAGGCTTAGAAAGGGAGAGAGAGTGAAATTTTAGAGAAGGAAGCTAAAGGAGAGATTTAATATAAAAAGAGGAGTCTGGAGTGAGGATAAATAAATTGAGAGAGACCTAGGTGAGGTCATAAAATATAGGTAGGTAAGTTTGTCAAGAAGAAGAAGATAGGTCTAAGTGAGACCTAGAGAGAGAGTGGAGAGAGTATGAAGAATGAAGAGAGAAAGAAAGATGAAAGGATTAAATAACTAGGATTTCCCCAAATAAAATGGATGTAATTATTATGTTATATTAAGTTAATGGGATGAATTTGGGGTGAAATAGATGTAACCCCAAATAAAATGAATAAAAAAATGTCTCAGTTTTGAAAACAAACTTATAGACCCTATGTTATACCTTATATTTCTATGTTTTGTGACTAAAAGGACTATGTAACCATCATATGCAAGTAAAGATATTGTAAAATGTAAATTTGATTGAAAATATAAAATTAAGGATAATTAATTTGAATAATTTTGGGTCATAATTCAAGTATTGTCAAATTAAAGTTGCTCAGTTTAAGAACTAGTGTTGCAGACCCTATTTCGCTTTCATTTGTGGGTAAGAAGGCTGAGAATGCATTATTCAATAAGAAATTTTCTATGGAAGGAGATACATATATTTTTTATTAAGTTAATATTTCAATAAATTTAAGGTTATTGATATATTTCATTAATTTTTCAATACTTATTTTTTAGAATGCATGCCAAACCTATAGGTGAAAATGAATCCAAAAACATAGACAAAATCAGTATCTAGTAAAACATGGGAAAGAGGCATGTATAGGGAGGAAATAATGAGTGTAAAAGGTATATATGGTATCTAAAAACCTTAAGAAAATAATAAAAAAGTTTGAAACTGGTTTAAGAAGTGAAAACACTAATTTTTACCCCTATCACGTCTACATAAACAGGGATAACCATGTGGTTAGGGTTTTTTAACTAAAACTAGATTTTTGAGAGTTTCAACCATCCAAAAACCATATAAATTGGCTATCAATAAAATTTTCAAGTGGTATCAAATATTTTGAAATATTTAAACCTCTATGGACTTTTTAAGTATGGTAATAAGTGACTGTGGGTGTAATAAAATAATAGAGACCTAATTAGGCCTAGAAGGTGATTAGAAAGGTGATATTTGCATAGAGTTAGGATAATAAACTTCATTGAAAGATTTAAAAAGATAGATGGTGGTAAAATATCAATTTATTTTCCAAAAATAAATCTTAACCTATTCATAGAAGTGGAAAAAATATTTAAAAAAGCTACTAAAAAGCCATGACTAAGGAAGGAAATAGTGAATAGTAAAGAGTTATGTTTGGAGGTTGTGAGGTTTGATAAAGAGACCGAAAAGGGATTGAATGAGTAGAGTAATGACCTAATAACCTTCATATATTCAATACCCTTTTTATTAATTAATGATCTAATGCACCTATGAACATGTTTTTAAGAATGAGGTGTAGATGATTGAGTGGAGCAAGTGATCTAGCAAAAACATTTGTATGAGAAGATGGATAATGGACATGTTGAGCATATCAAATTTGGATTGGTAGAGTTAATATGTATATGTTCATGTTTCCATCCATAATAGATAATTTTTATGAATACATCTTCATCAACATGATTAAGAGATTGCATTTTAAATCTTAAGTGTTTGATGCAAGTTTTGGAACATAACTAGATATTAAGAGGGGGTAAATCAGTGTATCAATTAAACCTAGTCATTTAAGTAATTTCAAAATAGATTAAAATATATATGTATATCAAATAAAATATGCAAACATTAAAAAATACTCATGACACCATATTTATATATGGAAAACCCAAAGGGAAAAACCATAGTGAGAATAGCTGATAGAATCTACTATTCTAATCTAGCCTCACAATTCAAAGTCTCACTGAAAAAACCTCATTGGTTACAATTTTAAGGGTATCAACCCTACGGAGACACCAATTCCCAATATGAACATCAACTCAGTTGAACCTCACTAGTTAAAATGTTTAAGGGCACCAACCCTAAGGAGACACCAATCCCCTAACTGAGCACCATCTCAACTTGTCTGATGGAACCAACTAATTATATTTATGGAGCTATAACTCTAGTTTACAAAATAGATTAATAAATTAATCCAAATTTATTCTCTTTATTACATGTCTAATTTTTAATTGATCATGCTATGCACATTATCTCTTTGTGCATTTATTCCTATTTCCCCCTCTATCTATGTGTCTATATATGTCTCTATTCGACACACTTCATCTCTATCTCACTCTGCACCTCTGTGTCTCTATATTTTTTGTTTGACACAATTCATAAATAGCAACTCATCCTAAGACCAAAAAGGGATTTAATGGGTAGGGTAGTGACCTAAAAACCTTCATAGAGTCAATACCTTTTGTATTAAATAATGATCTAATGCACCTATGAACATGTTTTAAATAATGAGGTATAGATGACTAAGTAGAGCAAGTGATCTAGAAAGAACATTTGTATGAGAAGATGGATAATGGACATGTTGAGAAAATCAAAGTTGGATTGGTAGAGGTAAGATGTATATGTTCATGTTTCCATCCATAATATAATTTTTTTATGAATACATCTATCAATGTGACTCAAGGATCACATTTTAAATCTCAAGTGTTTGATGCAGGTGTTGGAACACAACTAGATACTGAGAAGGGGTGAATCGGTATATCAATTAAAACTAGTCCTTTAAGTAATTTTAAAATAGATTAAAATATATATGTAGATCAAATAAAATATTCAAAGATCACACACACATAAATACTCATGACACCAGATTTATGTGTGGAAAACCCAAAGGGAAAAACCATGGTGATAATAACTGCTAGAATCTATTATTTTAATCTAGCCTCACAATTCAAAGTCTCATTGACAAGACTCACTAGTTACACTTTTAAGGGCACTAACCCTAAGGAGACACCAATCCCCAATTTAAGCACCAACTTAGTTAAACCTCACTAGTTACAATGTTTAAGGGCACTAACCTTATGGAGAACCAATCCCCTAACTAAGCACCAACTCAGCTTATTTGATGGCACCAACTAATTATTTATATGGAGCTATAACTCCAATTTAAAAAATAGATAATAAATGAATCTATATCTATTATCTCTATTAAAATTCTAATCTATAACTGATCATGCTCTACACATTATCTCTTAGTGCCTTTCTTCCTCTCTATCCCTCTATCTTTGTTTTTAGATATGTCTCTATTCGACACACTTCATCTCTATCTCACTCTACTCATTTGTATCTTTGTATTTTCTATTTGACATAATTAATCAATAACATTTCATCCTCTCTGCACTTCTACCTATGTCTAGATATTATTCTATATGACATAATTCTAAATGCTCTAGCAGCATCTGCTTATATCCTAGATGTCATATATATAAGATTTTGATCTAGGTCTTCATATTTTTTATGTGTTCACACTCAGACTATAACACATCATGATTTTTTATACACTTAGATAATTATCTCTTAAACTATTAGTCTTTTACATCTTGAATATATGCATCATCATCATGACTTCTGGTCTCATTACTATCTATAGTATTTTTTAGACACTAGTTTTGATGCACATGCACATTTACATAGATTTGATTGGTTGCATCGATCAATCTTGTTGTCTATATCATGATTCATGGATTACTCACATGTTATTACATGTTCTTGCATCTGACCATTAGATTGGACTTATGATTCGATAGTCCATATTCAAATATATCAACTTTAAAATGCATAAATTTCATCATATTATAATAGGATCATGTTATCTATTCAATTTTTGTATACTTAAAAACTTTAGCTTTGTCTACTTTAAAACAAATCCATTGATCTTCTTGATTTGAGCTTCCATGTGTCATTGGATCTTCAAAGATGCATGATCTTTACTTCTATCTGGTTGTTAAATGTTAAGCTCTTTAATCCATCTCACTGCTTCATGCATCTTTGGATCACTTTCACTCCATTGATCTTCTCAAACTTGCTCAATATTTAACTCACCACTATGTCAATAAACCTCAATTACTTTATCTCATCTGAGTCTACTCACTCTATTGGATCTCCTTTACATGATCTCCCACTCACCACTAGATCTTCTAACAAGCATGATCTTTACCTCTACTTAGTTATAGAGAGAGTGACACTTGGCATTATTACTTGCCTTTTTCACATTACTATCATTTCACACTATTGAGACACTTGACATCCTTGTATTTCTAATTGATGATTTGATTTTAACCCACACTATAGATTAATTGAGCAAGCTTTATGATTGTGACACTTATCACTATCACATTTACTCAAAGGAGCCTTTGACAATTTGACTTCAATACAATTCATCAAATTTTCTAAATATGATTAAGTGATAGCTATTGATCAAGATAGGACATATATAAAGTCTTATACTTAGGAAATATTAAATCCTTTGATCACTACTTGAGCTGGTAATTGCTAGGGTGAGGGGTTGGTTTCATAATGACAACAAAGGCTTAAGTTATAACTTAAGCTACCAGGTCTAGGCTATATCTAGTCAACATCAAAATATAAAAGCCTATTTAACATGATGACTTAAATCCTTAGGGTTTAACTAAGAAACCCTATCATGTCTGAGAGTAAAGATAATTCAATTTTGAGCTCATTCCTTCTCCTTTGAAATTGCAGACCATATATTCAAGATGCTCTTGAAAAATCCATAACAGGTCTTCTATTTTTTTCCTTTGTAAATGCCCATAAATGATCTTTATAAAATCATGACAAATTTTTAGGACCTTGTGCACATTTGACTAAGTATGAAGACCATTTCAATATTCTTGGAAGGCTAACTTTGCACATGCATAACTCTTGTTGTGCTTAGCCATATGACCTATAATTTAGTTCAAAATATCCTATTACATAGGAAATTCCATCCATTTATTAATTTTCTATTGAATCTTTAATATGTGTAAGATATGGCATCATCAAAGTGCCTAATTATCTTTATCTTGCAACCTAAAAATTTGAATAAGTGTTGGGAAACACTGTCAAAATGCCTGGGAGCCCAACTTTGCTTAAGCATATCTTCTATCATGCTACATTGCATGGCATAATATTTAGCACATGGAAACTAAGCACAAAAATGAATATATCCATATGATCATTTTATCTTGGCACCTCCATATGTGTGAATTATAACCTCATAAATATGATTAATTGGCTCTATTGAACCCTTTTGCAAATTTGGCTAAGTGTTGGAACTTAGTGAATTATGTCCAAGTAACCAACTTTGCATCCTCATGTCTTCTACTGCACTTCATCACATGACTTCAAATATGGTGCATAACTCCTAGGTACTAGTGTGATCACAACCATATGACCAACTCCCATAGACTCATCCACATGTGATAATGGTGACATCATCAAACTACTTACTCAACTTTTCCTCTATAGACCCAAAATGTCTATATGAACAATATTAGGAATCAGATGACTTCCATTCATGCACATAAGCACTTCAATCATCCTTGACCTCTGATAGAATGCCTTGCACATCCTCAATTCACCATACTCAACCCTGAGCATCAATGACATCCATAATATCCCTTTTGACATCAATGACATGCTTATAATGTCCCTTTTGACATCAATGGCAATCATATTTCTAATAATCTCCTCCTTTGTCATTGATGGAAAACTAAATGCTTTGATCTTACAATATTTTTCTCCTTCTCTAACATTACTTGTATTTAATTTTAATGAGTATGAAGTCAATCTTTTCACACCATACTTACTCCCCCTTAGGCAATGGAACATTTGCCTAAAATCAACTTGGGAACTTGATCTACTTATTCTTTGACATTTGCACTTTGTCTCCATACTTTGTTAGGTTGTGGAGCTAAAAGCTTCACTAATACAAATGGAGGAGGTTGATGAGTTGTAGAGCAACTGACGTCAGTTAGGCCAACTGACATTGGTCATATCTAGTGTGCAGAGAAATTGACATCGGTTAGGGGTCGGCCGACATCGGTCAGACAGGAATCGATGTCGGCAACCTGTGTGTGCGTGCATTTGCATGCACTTCTAGAACTGGTCTAATTTTAGATGGACAGTTAGTTTGCATGTAAAAGACTAATTTTAGTCTTGAGTCTATATTTCTAATTATTGTAATTAGGAAGTCTAATTATTGTTTGTATGGGATCTATTTAAGAGACCCATGGGGCTATATTGTAATTTTGAAGGATCATAAGGACTTGTCAAGAACAAGGACAAGGGTTCTTCCAAGTGTGTAAGATCTAGAAGGTTTGTAGGTGTACAAGACCAGGTTGATCTATAGGTGTGCAAGATCAAGAAGATCTACATGGTGAGTAAGGTCAGTTGATCTGCAGGTGTGTGTGTGTGTGCAAGGTCAAATGAGATCTATAGGGTAACAAGGTCAAAGGAGATCTACAACACAACAAGGAGCAAGATCAGGGAGATCTACTTGGAGTACTTTGAGTACTTGGTGGACTGGCAGTATTGTTACTGACTAGTGGAAACAAAAACTCTATGTTTAATTTGATTGGTTTGTAATTGAGAGAGAGAACTCTTGAGGGAGAATTACTAGTACACCCAAGAGGTGTGGGAAGAGTGTGATTTCTTCATTGTATTTCCTTTTGGAAGAGTGTTAATACAAGATTGTATTGTCCCTCATATTCTGTGTTGTTTCTAAATTCTAGTTACATTTTACTTCTGGTTAAATTCTGTGTTTAGTTGCTTATACAAAGGTAATCAAGTGTACTCTTAAGAAGTAGGGATCCTGACATACTTGTGCAGAGAGCATTTTGCTCTTCTTCTCCCATAGAGATCATTTTCACTTTTTCTCCCCCTTTGACATCAATGGAAAAGGGACTCTTTTTTACTATTTTCCTAAATGTTTCTCTCCCTTTATTAGATAAAGGATTTTATCCAAGTATCTACAACCATCAACTCATTAGAAATTTTCACAACAAACATACCTGAGTTGCCTTTTCTCTTCTTCTTCTAGGGATTAATAAATATTTTATGGTCCTCCACTTAGAATTATTATTTATTACTAGCATCTAGTGATGTGATGTAATAACTAAAATACAAGATTACTAGCCTTCTCTCTTAGTATCAACTATATAGTCTTCTAATCCTAAGACCTGACCAATTTCAAAGCTACTCTACCCTAAGCTTTCTTGATCTTGATAAATTAAATAATATAGCTCCCCCTTAAATTATACATAGCTTCTCAATCTATTCATGCTATATGAGTTAGCTTCCTCTAACTCCATTCTCCATCTTTGCATCAAGGGATTGCCTATATCACACCATAACTTCATTTAAAACATTTATACCATCATTTTACACATGTTCACTAAGTTTGGTGACCCAAATTATTTATACAACCTAAGATACATAATGTCAAGGGTTTCTTGAATTACAACCCTTATGCCAAATGAATCTAACCATATATATATATATATATGATATTTACTCCAACAATCTCATTATGTCATATTGAAACACTCATTTTGTCCCTATAGACACTGCATACATAGCACTTGACTTGGTTTGATCAAGTGATCATCATAACCTACTTAAATTCACATCTGTAGAAGACATCACTTGCTTATCCACTAAAAAGGGGTCTCTTAAGAAGCATAGATAGAGATACCTTACTTTAAAATATCATAGATTAATGTCAAACTAGGAGTTACCCATAACTCCTCATATTTCTTCTCCTTCTTAGTCATCTTGCACTTTATATTCTTCTTCTTAGGCTTAAGATAAGTAATATGTTCATCCATTACATTGTTCTCCTTTTCTTTTATGATTGGATTAATAATATATGGAGACAATATGAATTCATGACATACCTATTCATTTGATGAATCTTCCTTAAAACTCAGAATCTCATCATTAGGCATAAAATATTGATGTTCTATGCATGAAAGTTACTTAGCAATAATAGGATGTTTAATTGATTCCATACATACTTCAGAAATATCTTTGACCAACACCTTAGACTTTTCTTTGAGCATGGTCTTTTCATCTTCAACATGAAAAGACATTGAGAGCTCTTGACATTATCCAAACTCTGTAGCATTCTCCATCATGGCTTGATATTTAATTTTCCATACATTATTGGGCTTCTTAAATGTCTTATTTTTCTCTTTATCAGAGACTTGTGAACCTTTATTCACACTAAGAGGCATGCCTTTCTTCTTACTTTGCACTTTTGATCTTATAAAGCTTGTTCTACAATGTTTACCTATATGATCAAAATTATTGAAATTATAGCACATTATATTTGTATCTAATAAGGGTGAAAATGAAATTTTTATTAAAAAATTGGTTCCCCTTATAGGTACAACTCTACAATTACTAACCTTATGACCAAAATGATTACAACTATAACAATAACCATAAAAAGATGAGGAATACCTGGTCATAGCTTTTATTTGTGCAAGATGGGGAATTCTTCTTGAATTTGGCTTCTTTAAGTCTCTTACTCTTGTATAACCATCTGCATCAGTTCCCTTTGCCTTCTACATCTTTGAGTTTGCAGAGATGGACTCATTTCTCTTCTTCCTTTCTTTAGTCTTCTTTCCTCTTTTATCCTCCTTCTCATCAACAATTCTATTATTTTTCCTTGTTTTCTTGAAATATTTCTCCTTATTTGCTCCTAATTATCCTTTTTCTTTGAAGTTTTTATATAATTTAGCAGATGTACTATTCATGGGACTTTTCCCTTTTTCATAGATAAGACCAAATTTCCCTTTTAATGGATTTTGAGAGTTGATCAATTCTTCAATAATGTTTGATCCTCCTTTCATCTTCAAACCTTTGACTCTTTATTATTTATCCTTTTTAATCTCTTTTCTCAATCCACCATCTCTACTTCTAGCCTTATGCACTAATCAGATTTGAATTGTAGTTAAATTTTCACTACATCTTATATTCTTATAGCCTATTCAACTTGTGCTTTTAGGCTTACTACCATCTAATTTGATTTCTCAACTCTTTTGGATAGTTTTTCAATTTCTTTTTATCCAAGCTTATTTTGTCTTGTGTTCTCTTTTCTTAATTTATTAATTTCATCTAGATCATAGATGAGTTTAGACTCAAGGTCCACTTCTCCTTCCTCTTCTTCATCATAGTCTTCAACTTCTTCTTGATCTAGATCTATAGAAGTTGATCATAATGCTATGAAAATGGATTCATTTCCCTTAGCCATAAATTCACAGTCATGGTCATCATCTAAGCTATCACTATCATCCAGTGAGTCACTATCTTCTCTTAGATACAAACTTTTCTTATTTTAAAGAAGATCCTCTTTTTAAAATAGTGGGGCTTCATTATTTTACCATCCTCTTCTGGATTAGAGTTATCCTTTTTATCATAAGGGAATTTAGTAGTAAAATATCCTACTTTACCACATTTAAAGAATTTAAAGGTTAACTTACCTTTGTACTTTCCAAATCCTCTTTTCAATGGCATCAACCAATCAGATCTATGAAGTACAACTCCAATTTACAAAATAGATTAATAAATGAATCTAGCTCTATTCTCTCTATTCTAAGTCTAATTTGTAATTGATCATGCTCTACAAATTACATCTTTGTGCCTTTATTCCTCTCTACCCTTCTATCTCTGTGTCTAAATATGTATATATTCAACACATGTCATCTTTGTCTCACTTTTCTCCTCTATGTCTCTATATTTTCTATTTGACGCAATTCATCAATAATTGCTCATCCTCTCTGCACTTCTACCTATGTCTAGATATTCTTATATATAACATAATTCCAAATTCTCAAATAGAATCTACTTGTAACTTAGATGTCATATATATAAGCTTTGATCTAGGTCTGTATACCTTCTATGTGTTCACACTCAAATTGTAACACATCAAGCTCTATTCTAGACTCAATTCATTGTCTCTTGAACTGTTAGTTTCCCACATCTCAAATTCATGCATCAACATCATAATTATTAGTCTCATTACTATCTATAGCATTTATTAGACACTAATTTTGATGCATGTGCACATTTACATAGATTTTATTAGCTGCATCAATCAATATCATTGTCTATATCATGATTCATGGATTACTTACATGTTCCCACATGTTCTAGCTTTTGACCATTAGAATGGACTTATCTTTAAATATAAATCATTAATCTTGAATTTGGTACCTTGATCTAATGGTCCATATTTAAATAGATCAATTTTGAAATTCATCCATTCGATCACATTCTAATAGGTTCACATTATCCATCTGATCTCTGTACGCTTCCAAACTTTAGCTTTTCTAACTTTAAAATGCACTCATTAATCTTAATAATTTGAGATTCTATGTGCCATTGGATCTTCAAATATGCATGATCTTTACTTCTATCTTGTCATTAAATGTCAAGCTCTTTAACCCATCTCATTATTTCCTATGTCTTTGGATCACTTTTGTTCTATCAATATTCTCAGACTTACCTAATCTTAAACTCGCCACTATGTCAATAAACCTTGGGAAATTTATCTCATCTGAGTCTACTCACTATGTTGGATCTCCTTTACATGATCTCCTGCTCACCATCAGATCTTCTGAGAAGCTTGATATTTATCTCTACTTAGCTCTATAGAGTGTGACATTAGAATTAATGTGTTTTTTCTATACATTGTTGTTAGTTCCTATTATTGAGACACTTGGCATCCTCACATTTCTTGTTGATGATTTTAATATAAACCACATTATATATTAATTAAGCAAGCTGTGTTATTGTGACACTTATCACTAATGCATTTACTCAGAGGAGATTTTAATAATTTGACTTTACTATGCTTAGTTAGATCTTTTGTATACAATTTAGTGATATCCATTGGTCAATATGGGACATATATAAAGCCTTAAACTTAGGAAATATTAAGTCTTTTGATCACTAATTAAGCTATTAATTTCTAAGGGAAGGGTTTAGTTTCACAATGACAACAAAGGCTTAAGTTATAACTTTATCTACTAGGTCCTAGCTATATCCAATCAAAATCAAAATATAAAATCCTATTTGATGCAATGACTTAAACCCTTAGGTTTTAATTGAGAAACTCTATCATGTATGAGAGTAAAGATGATTCAATTATAAGCACATTCCTTCTCATTTGAATCTGTGGACCATACATTCAATATGCTCTTGAAAAACCCATAACATATCTTATATCTATTTCCTTTGCAAATACTCATAAACGATCTTTGTAAAATCATGAAAATTTTGTAGGACATTATGCATATTTGACTAAGTTTAGATACCATTTCAATATTCCTAGAAGGTTAACTTTGCACCTGCATAACTCTTATTATGCTTAGTCGTATGACCTATAATTTAGCATAAAATTTCATCTTACATAAGAGATTCCATCCATATATTCATATGTTCTTGAATACTTCATATGTGTAAGATATGGCATTATCAAAGTTTCTACTTCTCTTTATCTTATAACCTATAAATCTAAGTGTTAGGAAACACTATCAAAATCCCTAGGAGCCCAACTTTTCTCAAGCATATCTTTTGTCACGCTATGTCATGTGACCTAAGATTTAGTATATAGAAATTAGGAACAAAAATGAACAGACCCATATGGTCATTTTATTCTAAGACCTCCCTATGTGAGAACCTTAACCTCATAATTATGATTACTTGGCTCTGTTGAACCCATTTGAAAATTTGGCTAAGTGTTGGAAATTAGTGAATTATGTCCAAATAACCAACTGTGCATCTTCATATCTTCTACTGTGCTTCATTGCATGACTTAAAATTTAATGCATAACTATTAAGGACTAGTGTGATCACAACCATATGACTATCTTCTATAGACTCCTCCACATATGGTAATGGTGATGTCAAAAAATTGCCTATGTAGTTTTTCCTCTATAGACCCAAAATTTCTAGATGAACAATATTAGGAATCTAATGACTTCCAATCATGCACATAAGCAATCCAATCATCTTTAACCTCTGATATAATGCCTTGCACATCCTCAATTCACCATAATTATCCCTAATCATTAATTAAATCCATAATCCCCCTTTTGACATCAATGACATGATCATAATGTTCCTTTTAACATCAATGACAATCATATTTCCAATAGCAAGAGCATCCATAGTCTTGTGTAAACTTGCACCACAAAAAATAGCGTGTGCATTCATCTTTATACTTTTTGATTTGATTCATCTCATTTTTATGTGTTTATTTTAGAATAAGGTGGTATTGTTTTCTATGTTAGATCATGCATAATCTTTTCATGTTATTAAGTATAACATAACTATGGTACTTCACCATTTATCTTCTAGTGGTTTATTACTTTATAATCCTTGGCAGATTGAAAGCTTCATCTTTCTATACTAATCAAACTTCATAAAATTATTTGGTCTTATTATATGGTTATCTTATGTTTCTATGTTAATTATGATTACTATCCCCCTTTTATTTTTTCACACAAAGCTTACAACATATAGTTGTAATCAATAGTCTCTTTATTGATTTATTTTTTGATTAAAAGTGACATCAGTTTGAGTGCTGACAAGTCCTAATTGGAACTAAGTGACCGACTGGGTCTTGATCTCTTTACACTTATAAAATGCCTTTGGTAACCATGTTTTTAATTACTGATTAGAACATAGGGACTTTGGTTTGAATTTTTATTTAGTTTTCCATTTGGTCCTATGTCATGTATCAAAGATTGAATAGTTTCTTGTAGACTTATTCACCTAACATAGTTGATATATATCTCTTGGGTTGCCCAACTAGGTAAACTAGAGTTAATTTCCTAAAATGGTCTTGATGTTACTCAAAAAAATTTGATGTGGCAACTATGAAAATAAGACCTAAATAGGTCTTGGTGATTGGTGAAGTATTTACATAATTTATTGTGCCAATCTAAAGCCCATGAAAGTCATTAAACATAGAATGCTCTTCCTTCTATGCTAATAGGAAATTCAAAAACCACATGGGTATTTTTATGCTCTTTGTATGTTTGATGGTGTTGGTCAGAGTGTCTAAGCTTGACTTCACTTGTAATTTATTAATATTTACTTATAGTGGTCTATAAGACTGAAAGGCTTGAATTGGCCTTATGAAATACCAATGCTTTATGTAGTGTTCTTCAAAATTATAAACTTGGACAAGGTATATATTTTTTTCCTTCATTCTCAATTGCCTATGACTAATAAAATATGACTAAGACCTTGAATGAGATAAGTGTTCATCTAATTCTATCCATGGATAAAGGCCTAACTAGGTAATGCTATTTTTAACTATGTTAAGTGTCAATAATAAGTCTTCCCAAATGTATAAATCATTCCTCCTCTTTTAAATGCTTAGTGAGAAACCAAATTTTCATTAGTTGTACATGTTGAAATGAGTTTTGTCTTTTATTGATGGTTTTACTCTTGAAAATGCCTAGGATGAATGTGAAACACTTGTGAGAGGAGGTGAAACATTTGGGGGAGATCAAAGGTCAACTATCTTTCATCCATATAAGGATAATGACATTTAATTTTGAGCTCCTCTATTGGAAAAAGGGATGGTGATGAGAATGGCATTATTTATACTTTACTTGGTTTGAGAGATTTGGCTAAGCTTTAAATTTATGGATAGAATTGTGTATGAACTATAGGTATATTTTTCATTATTTTCCTCCATGTATTTTTTCATTCAACAAGCCTAGTTGTGGTAGAATTTGGGTTGTAGTTCCACTGTGATTTAATGCAAGAGTGATTCATTGTAGTTTGTTGTCAATTTTTTTGAAAAGATGGCTATGTGTTATAAATTATGTTTAAACCCTTACAATAAAATAATTAGTACCAAACTTTAGTTATTTTCCCACTCCTCTTGATTGCACCACTTGTTGATATCTCACTTATATTATGGTTGTCTTTCATTTCAGCACTCTACTTTTCCACATTTACTCTACATTTATGACATATTGTTTAAACTATTGTTTAACACATTTGATACTTACTTTTGGCCTTAATTTTATTATTATAATGTAGGTAGCACCTTTGGGTCTTCTTTATTAAACTTTACTTTTGTATCTTTGTGATAATTTCAATAACCATTTTATTCCCTCTCTTTCAAAATGATCACTACTTTCATTAGTACTTGTGCTAGATATTTTTATGGATAGACCAACTTCCTAGTGACTTGGATATATTAATATAGCCTATGCCACTTTCATGATACTACTTTACATCCTTATGATTAGATATAGGTATACCCATCATTGTACCACTTATTACATTCACAAATATTCTATAATCCCCATATTCCCTTATTTTCCTTCAAGGCATAAAGAGGTCAATTTTGAGATTTCACACTTATGGGAAAATGTAGGAAGTTTTTAGACGCCATGGTCTTTTGTACTTTTCTCTAGTGACCAAGTGTAATATTTCTTATGTTTCATCACTTATTTCACTCATGATTGGTTTTATGAATCCATATAGAGGAGGAATAGAAAATTTGAAAAAAAATCTATATCATAAAAGAAATAAAAGATAATGAAAAGGAAAATACTATCTTAAAAATCATATCACACCAAAATATGTGATCTTCATTTGGCACACCTCATATCCTAATTGAATCTCAAACTCTAATTTTGTCCTCATGATAGAGTTGAAGTCAATTAGGGTTTGGTGGGCTAGTAAACTAGGATAGAAGGTTTCATTATATCATATCATATCTAGTGCCACCTAGTTTCTCACAAAAGTACACAATATTTGGTGTAGATTGATGGATCTATAAGGGGTCTTAAGGAAAGGGTAACTATGATCCATTTTTCACTTTGAATTTCATTTATTTCATTTTGTCTAAGTTTAGCACTTAGAATTTGTCTATCATAAGAAGCTTTTTTTTAGTCTTTTTGCATAAGTGTTATTTCATTCAAAATTTTTGTTTTAGGTTTTTTGCACAAGCATTGAGAATTATTTTGAACATTTTATCAAAAATAATTTCCTTGAAGAAGCTTTTATTCAGTCTTTTTTTTCAAGGCAAAGGAATTATTTCAGACATCTTGTTTGAAATAATCTTTTTGAAGGAATTGTTTCAGACATTTTATATGAAACAATCTTTCTGAAGGAATTGGTCCTTTACAATATTTCCAAAAGAATTGATCATTTTCAATATTTCTAAAGGAATTGGTCCATTTTAGAAGTCTAAAGGATCATTTCTCATACAAGTGCCCTACACAATTTCCTAAAGGGTGTTTTCTCAAGAAAGTGTTATTTTAAATATTTTTGAAGGGTACAATTCAATTTTTCTAAAAGGCATCTTGAAGATTTCCAAAGGGGCATCTTCAACAAAAGTTCAAAGGAATTTTCAAGTAAGGTGCCTATGCATTTTTCTTGAAGGTATATTTTCCTTCAAAAGGAGTGTTTCCAAAATAAAATAAACTAAGGAATAATCCCTTTGGACTTCTATTTGAATGAATTACATATGATAAAATGGGTCTGAATGAATTCTTCTAAAAGAAAAGGTTCAAAGCAAGAAAGCTAAAGGGAAATTTCAAAAAAAAGCTAAATGGCATGTTTAGGGTTTTTGAAGAGGCATAAATAATATATGCCAAAGGGTTATTCTCATCAAAAGTGGGCCAAAATCAAAATCCAAAGGGCACTTTTCAAAAAATACCCCAAAAGAATGGTTTCAGTAGAGTGATAGTTACATGAATGTCAAATTTAGGGTGATGGGCTAGCCATTGTAATTTAAACAGTGATGGGATAACCATTGGTGTTTAAATAGTGGGTATCAAGTAGATCAATGCTCCTCACTCAAACACTTAAATATTTAAGGGCTCATGTTCTTCATCCATTAAAGATCAGATAGAGTGAAATAAAGTAGATCATTGGACTCACATCACTTTGAGCATTATGATCAAGATTTGAGTCATTTTTTATGGAAAATCAAAAGGTGAGAGGTTGAGGGACTCCATGGGAATTAAAAATTCAACTAAGTTTGAGTTGGGATGAGATTTCAAAGTGTGTTAAATTATTTTAAGTGTATAACTATTCTTTAAATTTACAACTTTCCTTTTAGTTCATTTGCCTTGTGTTATTTTATACATCTTGCCTCTATACTAAAATACTTGTGTTAGAACCCTTATCTTGAAGATGATATGTGCATTTTGATATATTGTGTGCTATAATATGATATTTACATGGAATATAATCTTGGTGCATCACCACTCTTAGAGTAGGTTTCCTTTTATGCAATTTCTAACTCTTTTCCCTTCAAATAAACTAATTTAGACAGAAGTTATTTTGTAGAGATACATTCAGGGAGCTAACCATTTAAATATGTAGGTTTAATTCATATATAGGTATACCCACATTCCTAGAAATATTCCAACATTACCTAAATTTTTAAGAGACTTTAACACTCTCTTCTAGGGTGAAAGATTTGGCAACAATAGTTTTGGCATACCTGGTGTGACTATTAGTCCTAATTATTTACATGTCAAGGTGAATGCTATTTTTGACAAGCATAAAGTTAAAAAAATATTATTAACCCAACATTTGGTGACTCCAAAAGGTGAGAATATCTAGTTTTAGGTCAAGTTTCCCACATTATACTTCATGGTCCTCACTAGGTCATCTAGGATATTCGATCAAGCCCCTCTAGCTGAAGCTCTTCTTGAAAGACAACACCCTGAACCATTCATAATGTTTTGAGATATTGGGCAAGGATTTTTTGAGGAAGAAGAATAATTTGAAGAGATTAAAGAGATACGAGATCAATAGGAAAGATGAGAAATGGATAGACAATAACCTTTCCTTAGCTTAAACACCCAAAATCTAATCAACCTTCTTGCATATGACCCTATTCCTCCCAATGATATCAAGAATCTCCCTAGTTTCAATGGAGAGGGTATTATTACCCCATATAATAATATTAGGGACATTTAAAACTTTTGTAACTTCCATAATGTCACCCAAGCCAACATAGCCATTAGATTATTTGTTGTCTAGAAAAGGTAAAGCACTTGACTGGTTAGGACTTTGGAAGGTGGTTACATTACAAGTTGGGATGGCTTTGGGGAATTATTGGTAACTAGATTTGAGAATAAGAGTGACCATGATCCACTAATCCATCAATTGAATGTGATAAAGAGAGGTCTTAATGAATCCATGGGAGATTTTAATGAAAGATTTCAAAGGACATGGCATAGGTTGCCACTTGTCATGAGATCTCCTTTGAGATTTATGTTTCCCACTTATCTCAAGGCTATTAGTAATAATTTTGTGGTAATTTTTCATTCAATGGGAGGATTTACTCTTCTAGACACATATGAGATAGCTATTGAAGATAAAAATAGCTTGATATAGGCTAGAAAGCTATCTGTAAGATTTTTTATGCCTTTGTTGTCTCATAGTTTGATTGAATCTCCAAGTGTATCACAAGTTCCTAACACTAATACCAAGTCAAGAACCATTCCCAAGAAGATGGATAACTTTGTGGACAAATATGAAGAGATCCAGTCATTATGAGCTCAACTCAAGCAAGCTCAATTATAGGTAAGTTCTCCACCTAACCCTTAATCCTATCCTCAACAAGGCTATAGATTTCCACCCCAATACAACTACCAAGGAAGAGGACAAGGTCAACAAGGTTTCAATAGGCATCCCAATGCCTATAATCCTAATTCCATTCCTTACATGAAGGCTATTATTCTAATACATGCTAATCTGGTCCAAGGAGAGGATCATTTGGACTAATGGGGATACCCTCAAGGATAGTTTAAGTATGATGATGGATAAGATAGCCAAGATTTGGTGGCATAAGAAGAAGCTAATCCTTATGTGACATTAGAATAATTAAATCTCATGTAAAGGTATATTCATGGAGAAGGTAGCAGCCAAAGTGTAGGTATAATGGACTTTTAAGTGAAGGATGATTATGTGTTAAATCAAATCACATCAATTACATCCAACACAAGATCCAAAAAGAGAGCTCTGGGAGATGTTTTGAGAGTAAATTTGACTCCAATAAATGCCTATCCAAGGCCACAAAGTGTGAATCCTAATGTAATACCTACTACTAGTCATGTTCCTCAACAAAGTTAGAATGTAAGTAAGGTTGTCAAGCCTACAATGTAGCAAGTTCAATATCCCTCAATAACTTAAATAATACAATAAAATTTGAATACTTAGCCTCTAAAAATTATTAATTCTTTGAATAATACCAAGACAAGCATATCTCTTTGGTAAGTCTTGCATATGCCTGGTCAAAAGGAGCTCTTACAAAAATAGCTTGTGAGCATTCATGTAGCCCCTCAAACTTCAAAACACAATAGTGTAGGCCTTACCAAAACTCAAAATTATGTCTTATATCCCTCCACAAAATCTTAAAATCCTCCACCCTTCTACCTCACACTCATTTTGGGAGACAAGTTGGTTCACAATTGTATTGTAGATAGTGGAACTAGTACCACTGTCATGCCTAAGGTGGTGGCTGATAAGTTGGGATTGAAGTATGAATCACATAGTAAAGGTGTGTTGAATATTGATTGGAATCCAACCAATATAATGTTATTATTAAGAGCTTTTAAATTATTTCTACATGATTGCCCAAGTTTCCCCATTATATAAGACATTGTGGTGGTAGACCTTCTAGCTCATTTTGATATATGTTTGTCAAGGGACTTCATGGCTAAGACAAGAGGGTATGTTTCTATTAATTGGTATTTTATATATTTTAAAATAATATATGGAACCAATGTGACTATAAGGACATATCCCTTAGCAAGGTTTCATATTGAGCCATACATGGAGACAAATTCAAATTAGAATTTTCTAATTAGTAAAGAAGAAGGTGTCATGGATGGTGAAGCAACCTCCCCCCTTAAAGGTATTTTTGATATTTTAATTGATAATTATGTCAATAAAAAACATGGACTTGATCCATATACATTCATATAAGATATTAATTTGGAAGTCTATTATATGCATGAAAAAGATGCTTCCATTCCTTCACTCACTAATGAAGATCATGAACTTGAAGGGATATGGAAAATGTTTTTTAATGGCTAAAGAAGAAAATTAGTTGTAAGAGATGTCATTATTTTATTTTATCCACCAAATAATCAATAATAATCCTCATATATATTTCATTTTAGCTACACCTACAATGTGGCAGAATATGAAGGCCTAGTTTACGGCCTCTAATGGGCAAAGAAGAGAGGGATCAAGAATTTGAAGGTTTATGGGGATAGTAAATTGGTCATAAATCAAGTGAGAAATAAATATGTAGCTAATAATACCTTTCTTAAATCCTAAAATCATAGGTTATGGGGCCTACTTTAATACTTTTATTCCTTTAACATACAACCCATACCAAGGGATTCAAATAAACATGTTGATAGATTGGCTACCATAAGAGCAGAATTTGATGTAGTTGCTGATGTAGGGAAGGAGAAATATCAGTCTCATATCAAGGTAATTATGAGGCATTATAATCAAAATAATGAAGTTTCATGTAAAGTTTTTGAAATTGATTAACACATTACACACTTCTTACAAATTTAGGCAAAATTATCCTCAAGGAACCAAAAGAGGTTATATGATCAATATGAAGAACAAGTTATTCAACTAAAGACTAAAAATATTCCTAAATGGATGATTAATTTGGGAGATAAACCTTTATAGAATTATGAAAAGATTCATGATTCATGATTTACAAGGATAAGCCTCTAAAAATTGGTAAGATATGTTCCCTGGCTGAGAGGCAGACCTTTATAGAATTATGAAAAGAGTTTCATGACATTTTTTATTTGGAATATAAATATTTTAAAGGGTTTTATCCAATTATATATCATCACACCATTGAGTTAGAACCTAGAGCTAAACTAGCTAGGTAGAAGTAAAAGCTTATCAACCCCAAGATAGAGAAACTCATGAAGAAGTAGATGACCAAGTTGATTGAGTCTAGGATAATATTTCCTATTAAGAACTCAACTTAGGTGGTTAATATTATACTTTTACAAAATAATAATGGAGAGATCAAACTTTGTGTGGATTTTTGAGACCTGAATAGGGTGTCTCTCAAGGATCATTATCCACTACCTTCCATGGAACAAATTATGCAAGTTGTTTCAGGTTCTCAATGTTTTTCACTTCGTGATGGCTATTCAAGTTACAATAAAATATTCTTGAATGAAGAGGATAAGTTCAAGAAAACCTTCACTACAAAATGGTGGACCTTTTCCTATAGGAATATTCCATTTGGTTTGTCTAATACTGGAGCTACATTTCAAAGGGCAATGGACATGGCGTTTAAAGGTTTGATCAATGACTTTTTGCTTGTGTACCTTGATGTTATAACTATTTTTTTAAAGGATTATAATGATCATACAAAACATATAAGGTAATTTTTTGAGAAGTTTAGGGAGCATGGAATATCCCTTAATCCAAAAAAGTGTATATTTTTTATCCATGAAGGTAAGTTATTGGGTCATATTGTTTCAGAAGGCTTATCTATTGACCCCAAAAGGATTGAGGCTATTCTAGGCTTTTCGTTTCCTCAACACAAGAAATGAATTCAAAGCTTCTTAGGGAAAATAATTTTTTTAAGAAGGTTTATTCTAGGCTTTGCAACTTTGGTAAATCTTATCATGACCATGCTCAAGAAGAACCAAACTTTTACATGGATAAAGGAAGGTAAGAGTAGCTTTGAGGCAATAAAATAAGTAATTGAAAAATATCCTACTCTCTTAAACCCAAACTTTTCCAAAGATTTCATACTCTATACCTTTGCTAACCTTGATACAATCTCAGCTATGCTTATGCAAAATAATGATGAAGAGGTAGAGCAACCAATTGCATTCTATAACCAAATACTAGAATATTATGAGGTAAAGTATACATTTTTTGAGAAACAAGCTCTAGATATGATAAGAGGATTGAAAAAATTCAAACACATGGTTTCAAACAACAAGATACATGTCATGGTTTCTCATCTTAGCACCAAGTTCTTTCTCCTAAGTAAAGACCTTAATGAAAAGAGAGTTGGGTAGATTATAAAAGTAATGGAGTATGATGTGGATATTAAGGTGAAAAACTTGGTAAGAGGAAAATGGTTATGTGAGCATTTAGATTTAGAATTTCAAGAGCCAAAAGAGGAAGTCTTGATCAACCAAGTTCACCCCCAACCATTTGATCACATACAAGTTCAAAGTTGGACATAGGACATCATTAGTTTTCTTTTAAATGGTGGGTTACCCAATGGCTTGAACAAGTCTCAAAGAAGGTATTTTAGAGTGCAGACCATTCCTTATTATCTTGTAGATGGTGTTTTATTTAGGAAAGATGTGAATGGTGTGTTGTTGAGGTGTGTTAACAATGATCAGTTTGGTATTCTACTAGAAAATTTTCATGATGGTGTAGACGGAAGTCATTTATCCCCAAAAACAATAGTTGCAAAGATTATGAGGGTTGGGTATTATTAGCCTAGCATTTTCAAGGATTTATATTCTTGGGTTAAGATGTGTCCTCAATGTGCCTTCTTTGAAGGAAAATAAAAACTTGTAGCCCTTCCATCAAACCCTATCCAAGTAAACTAGCCTTTCATACAATGGGGCCTTGATTTCATTGGTGTGATCAACCCTCCATCAAATGCTAGACATAAATGGACATCAACTATTAATAACTACTTCACAAGATGGGTAGAGGCTATTGCATTCAAGGAGGCAAATGAAAATACAATCTTGGATTTTTATGAGAACATTATAACAAGGTTTGGAGTTCCCCATGTTATCATTTCTAATAATGCACTTACTTTCATAAGTGCTAAAACTTTTAATTGGGAAAATAAGAATGGAGTTTACTTGAGTACCTCATCTAACTATTACCCTAAAGGTAATGGATTAGTTGAGTCTACTAACAAGAATCTCATTGAGATCATCAAGAAGACATTAGAGAATAATCAAAGAGCATGGCACACCAATTTGAAGACAACATTATGGGATGATAAGATTATTCCTAAGATATCAATTGGTAACTCTCACTTTGTGAATGTTTATGGGAGAGAGGCTAGGTTGTCCATATCTCAAGAAAACCTTGATCTAAAACTTGCACATCAGCTAGAACTACTTGAAAATACTCTAATGGAAGTTAAATTGATAGAACTAATGCAGCTAAAAGAAGTAAGAGATAATGCACACAAGGCTATGGAACACCACCAAGTACACATGAAGAAGTCCTTTGACAAAAGAGCAAGTACAAGAGTGTTCAAGGAAGGTGACTTCATCCTAAAATGGGATGAGGATATAGCAAAACCAGGCAGACATACAAATTTTGATGCTTTATGGAGTGGCCCTTACATCATTAGCAAGTGCAAGCAAAGTAACTCCTTTTAGATAACCAAGATGAATGGAGAAGAATTTCCTATCCATGTCCTTGAAAGTCATGTTTTCTAAATAGTAGCTTAGGTGTGTGTGTTTAGTCTAGTTTTGTTTTGGCTTGATTGTGTTCCCAATGTGTTCTAGTTAAACACATGTGTGTTTCCTTTGGTTTGTTATTGTGTTCCCTAAGTGATTTGTAGTATAAGTGCATTTCCCACCTTTTGTCTAGTGTGTGTCTTTTCCTTTGTGCATGTGAATCAACCAGCTTGCATTTTTTAAGCCAAAGGTTTGTTCTAGTCATTTTGGGTGCCTATATGCATTACTCCATGCCCAATGAAAGGATTTAGGCAACTAGTCTTAGGCATAGTAGACATGCCACCCCTAGGAATCACCAAAAATGTTAGCCATTTTTCACTCCCAAGTTCTTATATTTTATTTTGGCTAAGTACAACATTCAAAATTTGTCAATTAGAGGAAGATTTTGTTTAGTCTTTTTGCACAAGTGTTATTTCCTTCAGAAGTTTTGTTTCAGGTTTTTTTTCACAAGTATCAAGAATTATTTTAGACATTTTGTCTAAAATAATTTCCTCAAAGAAGCTTTTGTTTGGTCTTTTGGCCAAGTGTTTTTCTATCAGCAAAGTTTTGTTTTGGGTTTTTTGTTCAAGACAAAGGAATTGTTTCAAACATTTTATCTTAAAAAATAGTTTTGAAGGAATTTTTTAGAACATTTTATCTGAAACAATCTTTCTAAATGAATTGTTTTAGGCATATTGTCTGAAATAATCTTTTTCAAGGAATTATTCTACAATCAAAGACACTTTCAGATTTCTAAAGGAATTGGTCCTTTGCAAGATTTATGAAGGAATTGGTCCTTTGCAAGATTTTTTAAGGAATTGGTCCTTTTCAAGATTTAGAAGGAATTAGTCCTTTGTAAGATTTCTAAAATAATTGGTCCATTTCTAAAGTTTGAAGGATCATTTCTCATGAAAGTGCCCTACACTCTTTCTCGAAGGGTCTTTTCTTAGGAAAGCATCCTTTTCAATATTTTTGAAGGGTATAGTTCAATTTTTTTGAAAGGCATCTTCCAAATTTATGAAAGGGCATCTTTAACAAAAGTCTGAAGGAATTTTCAAGTAAGGTACCTATGCAGTTTTCCTGAAGGTATTTTTTCCTTCAAAGGGAGTGTTTCCAAAGGAAAAAAAACTAAGGCATAATCCCTTCAAACTTTTGTCTGAAGGAATTACTTAAGAGAAAAGGGGTATGAATTAATTCTTCTAAAATAAAAGGTCTAAAGTAAGAAGGCTAAAGGGACATTTCAAAAAAAAAGATGAAGAGAATGTTTAGGCTTTTCAAAGAGGCATAAATAAGAAAGGTTGAAGGGTTATTCTAGGCAAAAGTGGGCCAAAAGAAAAATCCAAAGGGCACTTTTCAAAAAATACCCCAAAAAAATGGTTCCAATAGAGTGACAATTGCATGGATATCAAATTTAGGGTGATGGGCTAGCCATTGTCATTTAAACACTGATGGGTTAGCCATTAGCATTTAAACAGTGGGTCCCAGGCAAATCAATGGTCCTCTCTCAAATGCTTAAAGATCTAAAGGCTCAAATTCTTCATCCATTAAATATTGAATAGAGCAAAATAAAGTATATCAGAGGGCTTACATCACTTTGAGCATTCTGATCAAGATCCAAGTCATTTTTTATGGCAAATCAAAAGGTGAGAGACTAAGGGACTCTATTGGAATTGAAAATTTGACTAAGTTCAACCTGGGATGAGATTTTAAGGAAAGTTTACAGACATACACATTTATCTAGCATTCTAAAAAATTCCATGAAGGCATACACATAGGCTTTAGGTAGTTTCATCTCTAAGGCCAATAGAATGAAAAGGACTCTCGCCTACACTATTACACACCTCAGCAAGCTAGTGAGAAGTTGTTAGCATCAAGACATATCTACAATAGGTAGAATCATTTATAATAACTTCATTGATACCACTATTTAGCTTGGAATATCTTGATTTTTTAGGTGCAACCATTAGGGAAGCATCTTTGAGAGAGCAAGCTAACTGTGTAACCACTTGAGGTGACATGGATCAATCAAATGGCTTGAATGAGTATCATTTGCATAGATAGTTGCATCCATGGTTAGAGGCTTATAACAGATTGATTCCTCTTTTTAGTGATAAAAATCCTCCCCTCTCACTTCTTTTCTATTGTAAATACAACCCTTAGGCTAGTGAAAAGTGCCACCACACAATGTATGGTGAAGCCCTACTACATTGATGTCATATTTTTCATTTAAGTATAAGTACAAGTCTTTTTTATTTCAAGTTTTGAATAGTTATCTAAGCATGTAAGTGACATATAGTGATAGCAAGTGATGATTTTCCATCCTTTATCCTTCATGCTTGAGCAAATTTTTTTAGTCTAATAGGTCATATAGAGTGTGTTCAAGTGTGTTAAATTGTTATAAGTGTATAAATATTCTTGGAATGTGTAACTTGACTTTCATTTCATTTTCCTTATGTTATTTTATACATCTCACCTCTATACTAGAATACTTGTGTTAGAATCCTTAGATCTTGAAGATGGTCTATGCATTTTGTTGTATTGTGCACTATAATATGATATTCATGTGGAAGATAATCTCAGTGCATCACCACTCTTAGAGTAGGTTTCCTTTTATGTAATTTATAAATCTTTTCCCTTTAATTAAATTGGTTTAGATAGAAGTTATGTTGTAGAGATACATTTAGGGAGCTCTCCCTTTAAATCTATAGGTTAATTTCCTCTATAGGTATACCCACATGCCTGTAAATGTTCCAATGTTTCCCAAATCTAGAAGAGACTTGAACACTCTCTTCTAGGGTGCAAGATTTCATGACAATAGAAACATGTTGTGGGAATGTATGACCATTTTAATTTTCATGCATGTATCCTTCATGTAATGATATATGTACTTCACTTGTTATCCTAAGAATTGTCTTTACTCATTGGAGTGTCTTAGATCACTATTGTAAATATTTTTTGCGCTTGCACACTTGTTTAGTGTGTCTCATTATTGATAAGGATATATGAATCACCTATGAGGAACATCACACACATTATTCACATCATATTCCCCTTGATGATATCACTTTTATTTGATCACATCCTTGAACACATTTTCTATACACCTTTTGGATTTCCTTTTGTGAGTTGTAGTGTAAGACCTTGAATAAGACTAGGATTTCCTTAAAAATACCCATGTATCCTTTATATCATCTACTATCACACCATCCTATTTACATCCATAATATGTCAATAGGTATTCATACATTCTTACATTACATGTTATCATAAACACTAAGTCTAAGTCATCACTCTTTTAGAGCTTCTTCATGTTTTCATTCATCCATGTTTTTGATATTTATTATTTTACATATCTTTGATTGTGTTTTTATCATTATTTGATATTTAATTTACTTACATATTTGTTTGAAATTTTTCATTCATTGATTTTATTTACTTATAGTTTTTTACATATCTCATATTTTGTGGTGTGTTTTAAATTCATTTTACCATGTATTTTATCTTTTGTTTTTCAATTTTTTTATTTACTTGCAATTTTTTAATTTTGTCATTTTACATTACTATTCTCATTATTTTTTACCATGCATTTTATTAAATCTTATATAAAATAATAAAACATACATCATACATTTTCCCATAACATAAGAAAACATAAACATGTTCTATAAAGAAAATACATCCATAGATAGCATCCATGAGTCATACTAAAACACATCTCTTTATATATATGGTTCAAAATTTTATACATCATGATATAAAATGATACATTATAGTTGGAAATCATCTCTGTGGATGAGGTCCACCATTTCTATCTAGTGTAAGATGTGCTATATTACCCATAGAGTCATGTCTAGATTATATTTTGTGTTGACTCTAGTATAGGGACTATGTCCATGATTGCAGCCCCTAGACCTACCCCTATAAATTGGCCACTTGGACATGTAATCTCAACATCATACCCATTTTACTAAAGTGAGTGTCTCTCTCCTAAGCCATTACCTACCACACCTAAAACTCTCCCTATACAACTCCTGGTGATATTATAGTCTGGGCTCGATGTGATAGTCTCTAAATCTCTTGAGTAACCTGCCTAACCAACCTAGACCAACCAACATAAGCTTAGGATGAAGGCACTAAAGTAACAATCAACTATATAATATTATGTTATGACAACATGTCATCTAAGATAACATAGTGTACAGTCTCCACCATGGTCCTCTATAAGGCCTCCTCTATTGTAGCATCTATAAAATACAAACCAAAATAGCATCAGATGTCATATATGGTATAAACCTCATAAATTTGTCTAACATATATCTCTATATATCCAAGTAAAATGTAAATAATCAAAATAACACATTTTACTCACCCATAGTAGTACCATCTGCTTGATCACTTATCACCTCTTGGGTGTCATGGTTATGAATAAGCATGAAGCCTTTATATTATCCTAGTTAGATGACATGAGCATGTCATACCTTACTATGTACCTATATCTTTATCTTCTAGTTAGGTATTGGTTGAGTTATATGATTTCCATATTGTAACTTCACCTATTGATGTCTCTATGATAATAACTATAGATATGGATGTTGTTATTACTAAGAAAATACTACTACTCCCCCTCTTGTAGCATGCTCTCCCCACTATCACCTCTATTTTTTTATTTTCACTCTAATATGATGAGTTCATATAACATATACATTAGTAGGTACCCCTAAACCTCCCACACTACATTGCTCTCTCACATGGTGATCCTAAAATTTTGGGTCCACTAGAGGAGCAGTTGGGTGTGGGAACCTAAGTTGACTTGGTCCATGATAGCATGAATTAAGATCTAACCACCAATGGTAGTGCCATGTAATACTCACTTATGCCTATACCTACACAATGGATGGCCATGATGTTCAGGCATCTATAATGCCTCAATATCATTACTAAATAATCTAATCATGTTGTATTGTCTATAAATCTAGCCCATTCGAAATTAACCACACCATATGATATTTTGTCTAGCTTCACACTCATAAGATGTTATCATCCACAACATGGGTAAACCATATCAAATTATACATTGATAATCACTCATAAATATGTATCCCTAAAATAATAATAGTCCCCTTAATCTACTAGACTCTAGACAAAATATCATACAAATTGTACACTAACTGCACCCAAATCACATAACCTAAATCATACAATGTGGCATACTCTAATATATAGTATCACATGTATATAATATACAAGTGAAATCTCCCATCTAACTTGTGATAGATCACTCAATATGTCACAAGTTAAATTATAGCCTTCCAAATATCTAGAATTATTGACATATACATCAAATAAACATATGAACAACCCATGTTCATCATATCTCTCTAAACCCATAGCCCACAAAGCTAATTTCCTCCTCTCATTTGCTAAATTTGGGGTATTGTACACCATCAGTGCACCTATAATTTTTAGGATTAGGAGCATAATTGATTACCTTGTATAAGTAACTAAACACGAAATTTAGCCAAAAGTAACAAGTAACAAGAAATTAGAAACAACACAAAATTTGAGAGACAATACAATCTTGTATTCAACTCATCTAGAAAGAAAATACAATAAAGAAGATGCCACTTCTTCTCACACCTCTAGGACTTCCATTAATTCTCAATCAAGAGTTCACTCTCTCAATTATGGTCATAACAATCAACTCAAACACAGAGTTGTTGTTCACCTCCAACCAGTCAGTAACAATACTGCCAGTACACAAGTACTCAAAGAACTTCAAGTAGATCTCCCATGAACTTGAAACAACCTCCAAATCAAATGATCTTACTTACCATGTAGACCTAACATGATCTTGCACAACCTGTAGATCAACCTGATCTTACAATTGGAAGGATCTCTTCCTTGCCTTAATTATAATACAAGCCCATGAGTCTATTATATAGATCCCATGAAAACAATAATTAGACACCTAATTACAATAATTAGAATGCAAATCAAGACTAAAATTAGCCTTTTACATGCAAATAATCGATTCATTAACAAACTATTTGTGAACTAATAGTTTTAGAACTGCACAAGTGACCAGAATTGGTCCCTATCCATCTGGAGGTGACCAACATTGGCCAATATTTGATCAATGTCAGCAGCTTCCTGTCCACCCCTGACTGATGTCAGTTGGCCTGATCAACACTGGTGAGTATGACACTTAGCAACCTCCTCCATGTCTACATACAATGAAGATTTTAGCTCCACAACCTAACAATCTCCCACTTGGAGATAAACAGCTACACCTGTACCTATACATCATCTAATTTATTTCCTAGCTTGTCCCTCTTCAAGTTTAATCTTGAAGACCAACCACCACACATCATGTGGTGCAATGCCTATCATCCAAGTCCCTTGCCACATCTGATTCTACATACCCATGTAGAGAAGTGCTTGACCCTACATCGCATGTATACCTGCTACTGGTCCCTCTCAGATACCTGAGATTCCACTAAACTACTTTCCAGTGCTTCTTTCTTGGATTGACCCCAAACTCACTGACAACACCCACTACTTGGGCAAACTTAGGTCTAGTACATGCCATATACTTAACCTCATTATGTGAATTAGGACACTATTCCTATGAACTGTCCATCCATAGGTGTGCAAACTGGTTCTGCATCCCGCATCTTGAACCTTGCCACTACCTTATTCACACAATCATCCTGAGACAAAATCAACCTGTGATCATCCCTGTCTCTAGAAAAACTCATGCCAAAGAATCTTGCTGCTCCTAAATTCCTCATGACTTACCTCTAAACTAAATTTACCTTTAGCTCAGTAACTCCCTGCATGTGTGACCCTATAACAAGCATACACACCACATACAGTAACAGGATAATGTAGCTAATATTATCCAACCTGGTAAAGTAAACACAATGGTTAAACCTCCATTGTCCTACAGCTTTCTCAAGACCATATACCCTGGCCTTCCATTTCACGTGTCCATTCTCTCTCTTCTTTGAACTAGGAATCCATTCGTCTCTCAGTGCTTTCTCTCTGGCTGGAAACTCTAACAAATCTCCCATTTGGTTCTCTTCTAAGGAATCAACATCCTCATTCATGCCATGCTCCCACTGTTTCCTAGATTCTACCTGCTCTACTTCTTTAAAACTTCCTAGTTCTTGACCATCAGTGAGCAACAAGTAATCAAAAGAAGGGGAACAATGAATTTGAGGCTTACTTACCCTTTCAATCCTCCTTATGGGCATTTAAGACTCCTTGATAGCTTGCTGTCCACCCAAAATCTATTGACAGTGACTGTCATTGGTCACCCCTCATTCTGCATCCAATTGACATTGATTCCATGCAACTAACCTTACTGCCAACATCAGTTCTCTAACCGATGTCAGTCTTAACCTGCTCGACACCATCGACTCTGGTCTACACATGACCAACATTGGTACCTATCTGTTTGACATCGGTTCCCCTTGACTGATGTTGGTACTTGTGTTTACCTGTGAGTGATGAATTTTTACCCATGAGGTTACTTTGAATCATTCCCTTGTTCAAACTACCTTGCTCAGAATTTTTTAGCCCCTGTGACTGATTTCTATCCATCATCTTCTCCTTGAACACCAAATCTTTCCTGTTCTTGTCAAAAACATCAGATTTCCTCTTTGTGTAATAGACCCAATCCTTTCTTGTAGCATGAGTTTCAAGAAACCTCACTTTCTTCTATTGCTTACATAAATCTCGATCTGTGCTTTTTAGATCTGAACTCTTACCCTTTGACTCAAGAAAATGCATCCCCTTCTTATTCATGTGACCAAGCCTATGAAGCCACATCTCTAAATCTACAGCTAAAGTAGATAAACCAGAAGGAGAATCAGTAATACAAGTAGATAGATAAAGAGTACCTACTTTCTTACCTCTTGCTAAAACAAATGCACCCTTAGAAAATTTCCAAGAGTCCACTGTGAGGGTTACTGTGCATCCCTCATCACCCAACTTTCCAACAAAAATCAAGTTCCGCTTCAGGATTGGGACATGCATGACCTCCTTCAACACCCATGTGTTGCTCGTCTACAATTTCAGCTGCACTTTCCCTTTGCCAACCATTTGACAAGGCTTACCATCCCCTAAATAAATTTCTCCAAAGTCTCCCTGGACATATTCATGAAAAAATTTCCTATTTGGGGATGCATGGAAAGAGGCACTAGAATCTAAAACCCAAGATTCCACTTTATCCAAGGAACATACCAGAGCATCCTGTGCAACAACATCTGCTTCTTCATTTCCTTCATGCTGATCTTCTACCGACCTGCAATCTTTCTTCATGTGCCCTACCTTTCCACAATTCTAGTAGATTACTCTACCATACCTGGATTTGGATCTCCTACATATCTTTGACCTTGATCTCCCTTGCTCAATCTTCTCTCTTTGCCTTCCCCTGCTTTCAACACTTAAAGCATTCTTTAATGATTCACCTGTGCTTTTCTTGTGAATTTCTTCATTCAAGATTACACTAACAACATCATCCACTTTTAAGATATTTGAAATAGACACAGTATTACTAACTACCATTACCAAACTATCCCAACTTTCAGGTAATGAGCATAAGATTAAGAGAGCCTTAATTTCATCATCAAAAAAAATATTCACTGAAACTAACTGGTTTACCAAACCATGGAAATCACTAAGATGACTATGTATAGATCCACCTTCCAACATTTTCAAATTAAATAACTGCTTCATAAGAAATACCTTATTCAAAGCTAAGGGTTTTTCATATAAATTTGCCAAAGATTCCATCAACTCTATTGTTGTCTTAGCCTGTGATAAGCTAGAAATCACAGACGATGCAAGGCTCAACCTTATAGATCCTAGAGCCTTCTGATCAAGAACCTTCTATTCTTCATCTTTCATATCTGTGGGTTTGCATGCAACCCCACCCAATGGTAAGTATAAATCTTTCTGATACAAATAATCTTCTATCTGCATCCTCCATAATTTATAATTCTTGCCGTTAAACTTCTCCATTTTAAGCTTACTTTCTTCTGCCATTGCTATACTCCCACTCAATCAGAAACCCCTAAGAGTGACCTGTAATCAAAAAACACTTAACACACTCTGAAACCAAGGTGTTATTAAACCTGTTCCTGAAACCCTAGCTCTAATACCACTTTGTCAGGATTAGGAGCACAATTGATTACCTTGTATAAGCAACTAAACATGAAATTTAGCCAGAAGTAACAAGTAACAAGAAACCAGAAACAACACAGAATTTGAGAGACAATACAATCTTGTATTCAACTCATCCAGAAAGAAAATACAATAAATAAGATGCCACTTCTTCTCACACCTCTGAGGCTTCCCACACCTCTAGGACTTCCAGTAATTCTCAATCAAGAGTTCACTCTCTCAATTACATTCACAACAATCAACTCAAACACAGAGTTGTTGTTCACCTCCAACCAGTCAGTAACAATACTATCAATACACAAGTACTCAAATTACTTCAAGTAGATCTCCCAAGAACTTACAACAACCTTCAAATCAAATGATCTTACTTACCATGTAGACCTAACATGATCTTGCACAACCTGCAGATCAACTTGATCTTACAATTGGAAGGATCTCTTCCTTGCCTTAATTACAATACAAGCCCATGAGTCTATTAAATATATCCCATGAAAACAATAATTAGACACCTAATTACAATAATTAGACACACAACTCAAGACTAAAATTATCCTTTTACATGTAAACAATCATTTTGTTAACAAACTATTTATGAACTAACAGTTCTGAAACCACACAGGCGACCGACGTCAGTCCCTATCCATCTGGAGGTGACCGACATCAGTTGATATCTAACCAATGTTGATAGCTTCCTATCCACCCCTGACTAACATCGTTTGGTCTGACTGACGTCGGTGACTGTGACACTCAGCAACCTCCTCCATGTCTGCATACAATGAAGCTTTTAGCTCCACAACCTAACAATAATCAAGAATCCCAAGATATCATGGACATCATCCAAGGCAATAAACACCTTGATATTATCACCATCCACCACCTACAATAAGGTATTAGTTAGTCCCTCCCATGCTCATAAAAACATGGAAAATAACTCTACACTAATTACAATCTAATGCATCTATAGGATCCCACCAAATTTGAATATAGTCAACTGATCTCAATTTATAATAGAAAATCTCTCTAGTAAATTTAGTAATACTATCACATCTATTAATATCCATATTCTCTAATATAACTATAAAATTCTAAACAAAAGAGCACAAATCAAGGCTTTATCCTAAAATTAAAATAAATTATCCTTCAAAATAGTAACATTAGCATTTATTTCAAATTAACTACTTCATCAGCCATGGACATTACTACATCAACCATCCCATATTTTAGACTATATCATCCATGTAAATTAATACATAATCCATCTATCACCTAACACTATATTGACCATGATCTAGAGGATCAACCTTTTACCTCTACTATATCAACATGTCTATATGCCACTGGCCATCTATAAAAAAATTCATACACCATCAAACACTTGTTCAACTACATCCACTAGGCTATCTTATAATTTCATTGGCAATGACATATGACATCTGATTCCTTACAATTTACCTACTACATCATCCATGCTCAATGACATCATCCATAAATGGTTAAACTTGATCAGCTATTTTAGTTAGCATTAGCTAGAATAATTTTTCATTTTTTTATACTATATCAACTTGGTTGATATTGTTCAAACTACATGGTGTTTTGTCACTAGGCCATAATAAATGCCCTTAACCTTAATTTTGACATTTTTTCATCTACTCGGTACCCATATTATTTTTCACTCTATTCATATGCTTATTGGGGTAAATTATGATACATAGATTTTCCCTTACACCTACTTTTCCTAATCTAATTCATTTTAATCCAAAGTTATAAAAATGTACAATTAATGCACCTTATACTTATACCACATCAGGTGTGGTATAAACACACCCACAAACTCATCCATATCTTCATGAATGGGCTATCATCTCTAAATTTTCTATATTTGGACACACATCACTCTATTTTCCAAAAATTACAAATGCACAAATGAGTAGTTATTTACCCTTTTATAGTAATATTTTTGAAATTTTTAGCCTTTAGTTATTTACTGATGAATTTTATATTTTACTTATATCCTTGTTTCTATAATTCCTTATCATGAATGGAAATAATATTTATTTTACTAGTGAGATAAACAATTTTTTAGTGCTAAAAGAATATTTTTACAAAAATCTCAATTTTTCACTTATTTTTTAGATTCACCACTTGCTCTGCACACGAGGTGCCTCTCATCATCTACTACACATGAAAATTATTTTAAATGTTAATAATGTAAGTAAATGAATGTATTTATAGTTATTAAATTTCACTTATTTGCTATTTTTTAATGCATTTAGATAGCTCAATTATTATGTTTATGTCTTCTTTCCCAAAGCACCATCCTATGTTACACTTTGGTGACACTTGATGAGCTTTGGGTGGGCTATATGTATACACATAATATTTTTAAAATATATTATTTAATGAAGCTTTTTCTCTTACAAAAAATTTTTGAGTTGAAATCTCCTAGATTGCATGACTTAATGGGTGATCTAGGAAAGGGGTGTGTAGACTATTTGTTCTTTGTGAGAGATATGTTTTCCTATTTATAAGTCTTACATCAATTTTAGCTTCATCATATTTGATCCCGCTAGGTTATCTCTGTCCCTCTTGATTCCTCTAACTATATTATGACCTATTATTTCTTATTGTATCATCTCACTCGATGTAGTTTTATCCATCATATGTCCCTTCTAAATTGCATTGATTAGATCAATGTTGTTCTAAACATTGTGGTGTAATAGTTATAACTAAGTTAGTTTAACCAACCTAGTTTAAGGTTAGTCATCTAAGTTATAACTAAATCAAGTTGGTTGATATCATCAACTTAATGTTTAGGATGGTTTAGTATCATTCACCTCTATAAATATAGGTTACCATTTCATTCCAATAGAGAGGAACATTCATTTTCACATTGTTATTGCTCACACTCATGCCCTAAGTCTACATTTAGAGGAGTTATTACTTAGATATTGTCTTGAATTAAATATTGTCTTATGGATTCTTGGATGAAATAGGAGGAATAATTTTATCCTATATATTAATTTAGTATTTTATATCCATACAACCATAACAATATATTACAAAGCACCATTGGTTGAGAGGGAGATTTAGGATCAATATGTCTTGTTCAAAGTAAGTAATATTATAACCCTAGATATTTCATTTGATAGATAGAATTTGCATAATGTATTTATTAATGAATGTCTATCTCCTTGTTTAAACTTTATATAAGTTATAATTGGTGTGGCTATATTATGATTTGAACTTGTCATTTATCCACCTTAAGTATCATAGGCCACCATTTTACTACCATGGCTCCTTACCCATTTTTATATGTTTATAACCCTTCCTCCTTTACTTAAATTACTTTATTGAAATATTAGATTACTTATAAAATAAATACCTAGTCAAAGCTACTTCATCATGTTGATTTCCTAGAGGCTTTAGAACCCTTTCTCTTTGATGTTGTGTTGTAGGTGCTCCTCTTCTTAGGTTTTTGAATCCATTTAGTCATAACCTAGTTTGTTAAGTATCAATAGGCTCTTTTTGATTTACCTTATTCTATTTTTTATATTTAGATATGGTAGTTTCATGTCAATCCTTACTAATTTCATACAAAGAGTGTGCATGGTTTTAAAACAATGCAACAATAAGAAGTTTTATGGTGCCCCAAACTATATTTGTTTACATTTTCAATAATTGGAATATCATTGACTAAGGACCTTACTAATTTCCAATAATGTTTTTAAAAAATGTAAAAAAACCTAGGGTCTTGATAAAAAATACATTACCTAATGTTTCTTCTCTTGGGTATACATTATATTAGCATTTAAAAAGGCAATGTTTAATGGATAATCTTTCTCAAACAATTTCATGAAA